>VDFB02332061.1:0-14170 GCA_007258455.2 Sequoia sempervirens
GTCACAACTTGCAGCCATGAGACCGAGTTGGTGGCTAGAGGGAGTTCACTTCCAGAAGTCTTCTTTGCAATTTCTGAAGTAGGGATCAAGAGGGAGTTTTGTGACTCATTGAGAAGAAGTGAAGATTGCAGTGTTGCAAGGCCAAGTGTTAAATCCTTGAAAGACCTCTTCAGCTGCTGAGATTAGAATTGCACAAGACAGTCGTTTGGATTTGATATTGGTAGCTCCGCAAACCTATTCAGAATAGAGTAATCTACTATGAGGTCGAGGAGGTCTACCCTAAACTCTCTTCTATACCAGAGGTGTGCACTGAGGCAAGTGTTGCAGGCAATCTTGGACGAAGAGGTCAGAAGGTTGATGCAAGTGCTTGAAGATTCAGAGGGAGCCTACTGAACCTGAAGAAGATGGTAATCTAGTTGATCTTGGTTCTTTATGTTGATTTATGGAAACCAATTTTTCAGAAGCTTAAGGAGGCTACAACTAGTTCAGATCTGGTGGATCCTACTATGTACAATCAGTTGATTCGATCATTGATGTATCTATACTAGACCAGATTGCAGTAAGTGCATTTTGTCAAGTTCATGTGTGAACCAAGGCAAATACTTCTAGTTGCAGTGAAGCATATCCTAAGATACTTGTGTGGCATAGTTGGATATGGGTTGAGATATTCTGCAGGTGTGGATCTGGAAATGCATGGCTATACTGATTCTGATTGGGTAGGGTGTGTCACCGATCGGAAGAGCACCTCTGGATGTTACCGCTTGGGTTCCCAAAAGCATGATATCCTGGTGCAGTAGGAAGCAATCATATGTAGCATTGAGTACAATAGAGGCAGAGTATATTGCAGCTTGTGTGGCAGCTCGGGAAGCAATGTGGCTTCATAAGCTCCTTGTAGGATTGTTTGGACAATCAATGGAGCCTACTATCATTCATTGTGATAACTAGAGTTGCATGAAGCTTTATGTCAATCTTGTGTTTCATGACAGAACCAAGCATGTTGAGATCAAGTATCACTATATTAGAGATATGGTCCTGCGGAAGGCTATACAGTTAAGGTATATCAGCATTGATGAGCAGACGACATACATTATCACCAAGCCTCTCTCCAGAATCAAGTTTGTGTAATTTTGAGATAAGCTTGGTATGGTGGAATCAGCCCACCTAGAGAAAGAAGAGTCTCTATCGCTGATCCCTCTCTATAATGAGTTCTTTCTTTTGTGAGAGAAGTCCTGAGGTGAAATCCTTTGATTAATGAGTCTTCTCTCAGAGAGAAGTTCAAGTGAAACCTTTGTTAATGCATTTCTCTTTGAGAGAGATTTGAGGTGCAAGCCCTTGTTAATGCATTTTGAGAGAGAACGAGGTGCAAGCCCTTGTTAATGCATTTCTCTTTGAGATTTGAGGTGAAAGCCCTTGTTTCCACCCTCTGGGAGAGCCATGGTGGATGTCATGTGTGTGACTCCATGACAGCATCACGTGAGAGAGTCCATGATTTTCTTGTACTTGTGTTTCACCCTCTGGGAGAGCCATGGTGAAAGTCATGTTGAGGTGACAACATCACGTAAGTGATGAACACTTGTACATGCCATACATGGTTGTAGCCATTATGGTTGATATCACGTTGAGGTGATATCTGATATCACAATGAGGTGATATTCCTCCTTTCCACATATGGTTGTAGCCATTGTGGTTGGCATCACGATGAGGTGATGTGTCTTATGCAGCTGGAAGCATTTCTCCCTAGCTGAGAGGGAGTGTTGATGTTTAGCAGCTTCAGGCTCAATCCTTCCAGCCCAGATCGAATAAAGTGAACAATTAAATTGTAGCCTTTCGGCTATTTAATTGTTAAGTTTGATCTTCATGGATGGTTACGTTATTTATTAATGGTGATTAATATTTATTTAATGGAGAGACACGATTTCTCATGAGATCAATATGTATGTGAAAGGGCGCTTCACTTGGGAATATTTAATATTTAATTATTGTTCAATTATTTGAGGCCGACTTCTCTCACTCGCCACCTTTTATGGAGACACCATTTCATTGAAGCCGACATCTTATCTTGAAGAGACGCATCCTCTCTCTTCATCATGTATATAATAGAGATGAGTTTTGTTCATTTGGTATTCAACACATTCCTTCATTCATTCATAAGTGCGAGTTCTCAAGAAAGGTGCAATTGGTCAAAGAGAAGATTGAAGCTTATAGAAGGCTGATATATCATCATCAAAGAGTTGTATTATTCCCTAGAGAAGTGCAGATTGAGTTTCTGTAGAAGGCTGTGATTATCATCATCAGATCGCATCATCTTGTTACTGTATTTGCATCTGATTGAGGTGCTTTTATTGGCTTTCTTATTGGCCTATTGTAAAGGAGACATTCTTGTTGCGATTCAATATATAAGTGATATATTGTTGCTGGGTTTTTCTCCCTCAAGAGGACGATTTTCCCAGGGTATTTGCTGTGTTCGTGTGTTGTTTTTTGAATTAATTTTCTGTGCTCTAATCTGATCATAAAACTAACATATATCATATTATAAAGTAACAAACAAACATTTGACTATTCTACGTGGGTGTATATATATATAAAGTTGAATAAGAAGGATCAAATATTTGACTGTTTCAAGTGGTAAGCAAATTCATTTTAATATATATATATATATATGTTTGACTGTTCCAAGTGGTAAGTACATTCAATTTAATATATAGAGATGCTAATTTTGAATATGGTAAATATATATGTCCATTGATTATGAAAGTGATGAAATTTTGCTAATTTGCTAGTTTTCTCACACAAAACTAAAAAATAACAATTTTGCAACTAAACACTTTGGAAGCTTCACTTAATATACCAATGGCATAGGCCATTCGTGGCATAGTGTGATGGTTAAATCATGGCATTGTTGTTGTAGCCACCAAGTTTCAAACCTCTGTTGGGCCATTGTGATTGTGGGTATTGTGCCCTCGCTGATCCAATGTGCTCACAGGCTTGAACCTTTGTGTTGAAACTGTTGGTGTTCATTCCCATGTTTTTATGCTTCAAACCCTCGTTGGGAAAATGTGCTTACAGGTTTTGTGCCCCTGCTGGACTATTAAGCTCACAGGCTTAGAGTATTCACATTAGTGCAATGCATTCATGTCAAGGATGGGATCCCCTGTTTGTGGCCTCACCTAGCTCAAGCTAGGCTAAAAATTCGCGTGTTGCCAATATATATATATACACACACCAATGGGTACATGCATTCATAGGGTACTAATAAACACCTCTAATTTTATTTCCACTCCTCAAATTTAAGGTTTTGATAACCCACTTTGTATATACTAGCAATAAGTATAATTAAAATACCTCCCTATTTTCATTAGATAGCCCTATATTCCTTTTTTAGTTACATTTTTATATCCCTTTATTATTTGTGCCCTATCACTAAAGGGCACTACCGACACCTGCGTCTAACTCCAAACTAATTTTGATTGTCTTTTCTTGCATTAAAGCCTCAACATAGAAAATCTAGATGAGATATAACAAATATATCATCATGTAGAAATCTTTAATTTAAAAGCACTTAAAGTTAATATATCTTACCCCCCAAACCCTTGCCATACCAGCTCTAACAATGAACCACCCTAATAACATATATCTCAATTATAGTATAAATATTAATTTAAATTATAATGGTCCCAAGTTTTAGACACACTTGGTGATTCTTTTGGGTAGGGTTGTGGCATTGCCAAAAAGTGTCCAATAATTTTTTAGAAAACTTGGGTAGAATTCTATTGAACTTGCACGACTTTTGTGTGACCATTGTTTCCTTTGTCAACTGCATTAGATTTGGGATTAAGTAGGTATCCCTATCTCTATAGGGATCTAACACAATACAAGACTATGTGGTGTAGAAAAATGATACCTTCACACCCCTACCAAGAACATTGCAATGAATGATGTTTACTTAGATTGTCCTATGCAAAGTGATCTATAGAGGATTTAGAACACCATTTATAAATATCCCACCCCTTCCACTCATGTTTTCCAATCCTTAATACCTACCCTAACACATTAATTAAATTATTCTCATTCTCAATAATACTAAGGTTATATATGGGTCACATTTTAATTATTAAAAAAACCCCAATATACATACACAAGATAAAGTATTGTTTTATAAGTAAATCCCCAAACTAAACACCCACAAATTCTCAATCAAGGATTCCACAGAATCACTGGATCTATATATTATTCGGCTGAAATAACTACTAAACTATTGCAATATGCAATTAACAAGAAGCAAAGCCATATTAACTCGAACAATCAGATTCAATAAGCTTTAGAAATCATTACTCAATCCTAGAGCTTAGGATAACCATTACAACTGATTCAACTTATAATCAGGATATATGTAGACATTGGGACATATATTGTACAATTTGAAGGTAAAATCCTCACTCGAATAGATTTAGATGAAACAAATATGATATTTTATCCTCTACTAAATTTGAAAATCAAGAAAAGATGACCCCATACTTATTTTAAAATTGTTGCAAATTAATCCTTGCTTTCTAAATCATTTAGCTCATTTATAGGAGAGGATATTATATGTATTAGTCAATAACAAATCTCAATCTCTCTTCTAGGATCAAAGTACGATGTTAAAATCCATATAGAATCATAGTTTACAAACTTGCATGGTAATCACGTATTCATTGCAATTATTTTTGAGTTTTTGCCATGTTTACTTATAGGGGTAGTAGGTTGGATTTTCAATGAGTCTTAGTACTTGATTCATGTAAATACTTAGTCAAACATCAAGACCTGTTGATGAGGGATTCAATAAAAATGTGGTTTGGACATAAGATAAACACTAAAAAACACTAAATTTTCTTCTTTATAGACCCCCATGCCCATACATCTTCCTCACATAACATTTGAGCATCCTCTTAACATCTTTGAGCAAATTAGAGCATATTTGAAGAGTAGATCTAAGAAATTTTGAGTTGTACAAGAAAAGATATTTTTTAATTATGTAAAATATACATTTATTTGTGGTGCATCTGTGGAGATGTATTTAGCCACATTAAATATTTATTTGGGTACACTTGCAAAATTGTTTTGTAACATTGGTTTGATATTTTATGTGTGATCTGCACACTGAAAAAATATTTAATAATGGGAAAACTTAGTACCAAAAAGTAAATGTTGGGATTAACAGTTTTGTGCTTTCAAGGTTTTGAGACATGTGGTTTTGCCAATAACACAATTATACTTGTTTGAGCTTGTTCTCTGAAAGAATCACATGTTTAGTAGTTGGGTTGGCTGTAATTTATATTGATCTCTCTTATAGAGTGCATATATAAAGCATGGCTTGGGATGTGTGGTTGCATGGTTACCCATTATGTTTGGACAAATGGAGGATACATTGAAGGAGCTTGATGTTTCAAAAGTATTCATAGAAACTTTATAAGCGTATTAAATTGAGTGTGGATGTTTTTGGAAGTTGGGTTTTTTTCCTCATGAGGTTTTTCTCAAGGTTTATATCTTGTGTCATCTTGATGGTATGTTTGTCTAATTTTTTGTATAGTGGATTCTAAATATTTGTTTGCATATTTTTTTCTCTTGGGGTTATGTGGAAATGTTTTATATTGCTAAAATTCCGTTCCTTTCAAGTGGTATGATATACTGGTTTCCAGGTTGTGGGAGATCTCCTAGGTATTCATAACCCTTGATATGGGTAGATTCTTGTCCATAGTTGAATCTATGACCTTGTAAGAAAAGTGTGAAAGCATTTTCAGGGTCATAGTTGTGTTTGCAACCTTTGGATTGTTGCAAATCTAGAGTTTAATGAAGATTTGGCAAGTGCATTTTCTGTTTGGGCTCTTTCTGTAGGGTTTGGGGATCAGCTTTTCTGGAAACCTTATAGACAAAAACAAATCTCACCATAGACTCCAAAAAAAACAAAAATCTATGATTACATATAAAACACAATTATGCTTAGGGTAAAAAAATCCTTATTTTTGAGGGCACAAAGGAATCTTTTGGAGAATATTCCATACAACTCATACAGATCCATATAGTTGTACAATCCACATGGTCATATAATTGTCGGTCGTCAGTTATGTTGGTCATCTATCACAAGTCATATGGTGTTGTCATGAAATAAACAAATAAATATAGTCCATCAATCTGCGATAGCAAGGGGGCCAACCTGCAATCCTATGGACAACTAGTGCCTAGGGTCGAAGCTCCTAATCACTAAAGGGCCCAATGGATGGTCACACCCAACCCACAAGGCATAAACCCCCTAGGGCTGCAACAAGGCTGCACCATCAGCAAGCCATTGGTGTACCACCACATCTTGTTGCACAAGAGCCACTACCATCGGCTAAGCAACCAAAAGACCATTTATCCACCACCAACTATGTTTGAATGAGCTTATTAAAGCAGATTTTTTCTAGGATGCATAACTTTCACATGCAATATCGAAATTTTGACTTTTTATAAGCGTCAAAAATATCTCTATGAGCACCACATACAATCAACTCCACCAACCTATTCATGCAACAAGATATTACCTCAAGCCCAAGTCTTTTCTTCTCATGTGACTTCACAAATATTAATGGGAAGGTTATAGAAGGCCTCTCAAGATGCATCAAGAGGATGGCACTTGAGGTTGAGGTGAGGGACCTAATTATTCAAGAAATGCAAAATTACAAATACACTAGGGGGAGGCTCTTTTCTTCAATATTAGCTATCCAAGAGAGATCCACCTAAACACCAAATAACAAAAAGTTAGAGTATTTACTTTATCTTACAATTATTGCTTACTTACAAGCTTGTGAATAATTTATGTATGGGTTCTTGGTGGGAAGATTAAGATGAAAATTATCCAAATCTTCAAAAGCTAACTGAAAATGGATAATGCATTATAGCATGAGGGTCTAGACCATCTCAATGTGGGTTGAATTCAGAAATCTCAAGCTAGGCTCCCAAACCTCAAACCCATAGAAAATTATGGGCCAATAACTTTAAAAGGATATCTTGGTAGTGGATTTGGAACACCAACACTCCAAGACAGAAAGAGAGGCATAAACCTTGCATAGATGTGGATGAAAGGCTAGCTTCATGCTAAAGGAGATACCAAAAAATTGGAACCCCAAGTACATGTAAGCCAATGTAACATCCTAAGAATCTATGATTTTTCTCCCACAATTAATGTAGGAGAATATGATGCTTCAATCCTCTCTATAGCAAAAAGCAAACCTTGTAAACTTGATGGCCTTGTATCAATTGTTCCATAGTTATTAAGCTTGATCTAGGATCTCATAAGAACACACATTTTTTTGGCATGGCTTTAAATTGTAAATTCAATGTGTTTTGGCCAAGTACCTCAATTGTGGAGAACCGAGGTCACAAATCACAAAAAGAAGGAAATTATGAGAAGAATTGACGTGCTAAATGGTTTTTTCTTATTGTGGAATTTGAGACATTTTATTACACGATTGTATAGCTACTACTGCATAGGAAGTACATTGTAAATGTTTGAATCTTTCTGTTGAATAAAATAAATTATTCTTGTGATCAATTAAGTGTGTCCTAATGATTGTCTCATTATCTGATACTCCTATTGATGTAAATCTTGAATGAAAGTAGCATATTAAGTTATAGAATAATGTTGTTTTAACTTTCTACGATGCTTTATGTACATTGCCTTGGTTTTGAGCAAATGACTCCGTCGTCGTGTCATGATGTGCAGGAAACAGGTTTGTACCTCCAAGCAGAGGAGAGATATCACTCGGGGAGGAACTTGGTCGGGTAAACAGTAATGAATACCAATTGGATATACACACACAAACTATAGAACTGAGTAAGCTAAGTCATTGTTCTGGTTAAGGGTAAGTCATCCGTAGGCTTGTTTAGTATCATTAGGAGTCGTATCTACTTCTAAATGTGTAAATAAGTGATGCTTGCCAGTATAATCTTATGAGTAATATTTCTTGTTAGAGGTGGATATGTGTATTTGTATATATACATATGAATACGATATGTACAAGTACCCATAAGTACATTCATGTCGATACAACGTATTTGAGCAGATGGATATGCCATACGTGTGCATTGATATAAGTGTATTTATGAATACTTATACATAAAGTATAAATATAAGTATATACACAAGTATACGTACCCGCAACTAACTGGTCTAATGAATATATATATATTGATAGTATATTGCCTCGGAATTTATACATACACATATATAGACATATACATGAGTACGTATAGTATTGACTGGTTCAGAGTATACATACGTATAATGTAGATGTATATACATGTATAGGTATAAAGATAAATATGTTTATATATTTAATATTATATTAAAATATAAATATAATATAGTTTTTACAAATATAGATATGTATACGATATTATTTAAATTGTTAATTTAAATAATTATACATAAATATATAAGGTAAATTAAAACTATATTATATAAATATTTTAATAAAATAAAATATATAAAGGTGTATTTAAATAAAAGAATTGAAATTCAAAATGTAATGTAAATTAACATTTTATTAAAAATATTCCATAGAGAAATGAGACTAAATCGAAGTAGAGAATAAAATCGTTTATCTCAAAATAGCGATTTTCTCTAATATGGAAATACTTCATTGAATCGAATTATTAGGCTTCAATTTTATACTTTAAACCATTGTCAAATGCATCATATTATTGTGTTGAACTTTATTAAAATATTAATGAGTTAAATTCGAAATAAAAGCTAAGCCGTGAAAATGGCGGAAGAAAGGAAAAACGTGCAGGAAAATCGCGTGATTAGGGCCAAACATCTGAAAACGGCCGATTGAATTTGTGCTTGGCAAAAGAAATGGAGATGTGGACTTCAAAGAAACTGGGACAAAGTCTTAATTTAAACTTGTCATTTAACCTAGCTGCTGAATCGCCCCAGAACCAGGAGGTGTCACGTTTTTATGAACTAAGCAAATGCAAATTGGATTAAACGTCATTGCTGTCAGATAAAGCAGAACGAAACCCTTGCCATTAAGCAACACGTTTTTACTTTGAATCGTTCCAAGCTTTGTTGCCAGTACTGGCACCATAGAAAGAGGAAACAATTAAAATGACAACCCTATATAAACCTGCGAATGGTTCATTCTTAATATACGAACTTTTACACGAATTCACACGAACTCACACAAGTTTACAGTCAAGAAATTCATGTTATTCATTCAAGAGAGTAGAGTATTTTTCGTTTGTGAAGGAAATTGCTGTTAGTCTTTTCCTGTTAAGAAAGCAATTAAGTTGTGTTGAGAGAAGCAATCTTAGAGTTGAGAACAGCAGTTTGGGATTGTCAATTTGCTGAGTTGAGAACTTATTACAGAGTTAGCTGAAAGTCATTCACTGGAAGGCAAGGGAAGAAGTTACTCTTTCTTCAAAATTCTAAAGATAGTCCTTGGGCAGTTAGCTTGAGAAGAAGGGCTCTCATTCTTCAAAACATCTGGAAAGCTTTTCCAGGCATGTTAACTCTTGCTCTTACATGCTTTCTGTTATTCTAGTATTTTGTAGTAATTCTGAATTATATTCTTGACTGAAAAGAATTAAAGCTGTAGGCTGATTTACTTAGAAATGGATGTGAAAAGGATAAATGATTATTAGCAAAAAGATAATTTATAAGAAAGTTTTTGCATAATCTTTTCTGTTATTTTTACTTTATTAGTGTATGGTTTACACTAGGCAAGGAATAGGAAACTGCATAAGTTGTATTGACTCCATATACGGAGTATATGCTTGTAATTAGTTACTAAATATTAGGAATGTATCGTGAGCATTTAATGAGTTACAAGTTACAACTAGTTACTAAATAACTTAGTCAAGTTATTGTACCCGTAGGATGAGAATATCCTGAATAAGAGTATTGGTTGTAGGATCTTATTAAAATGTTCACCATTCCAATAGTTAGAATGTTGTAGGAAGTCTAGGGTACGGACTACCTCGATAGACCAACCTATGCGTAGAATAAGATAGCCTCAAGTCAAGTTGAACCTGGCTAGTGAATGTGACATATGACCTATGTTCTTCATAGAACGTAAACACTTTGGCCAAAGTAGTGTAAGGAACCATTTAGTTGTAGTACTACACTGTCAGTTCACCGTGATCCCAAAATACATCCTAGTTTGAGAATTTGCCGGTTGCACGAAAGCTAGCTTTGTAGGATCACAGCACTATGTCCAGTTGGTAGTCGTTAAAAGATACCCAACCAATCTCTTCTTCGAAGGGAGGGCCGTTCGTTGCAAAATGATCGTGCGGGGGACCGCATTATAAGTCCGTGGTTGGCGGAAAAGCGCCCGAGTGATGTTTCTCCTCCTCAACATCCGACTGATGATCCAAGACTTGACAGGACGAACTCCTGGACCTTCTTACTTCTATTGGTGCCAAAAGCCTACGGGCTATGTATGTATATTATACTTCTTACTTTGTAATTTCATTTAAAATGAAATAGTTAAAAGTTGCAAAAGATGTATCTTGTTTATGTTTTTGAAAAGAATTTTTTTATCATTATGGTATTGTTCTTACTTATTGTGACTGAATTTTAAAGTTTTAAATTTATCGTACAAGTATGTTCGTTTCACATTTTTGTGATAGTTGGAGGATTCTTAAAGGTCACCTATTGATCCCTAACCTAGATTTTGACTCTTCAATCCACTATTTTAACATATGTCAAACTATGGATCAAGATCCATAACCTTCAACACCATTTTTTTTAACAAACAACATTTGAAGACAATACAAGGCACACTTGAAAGATGTATATTACTTATAGAGACAAAATCAACAAAGAGTCCTTTCAACATGCGAATGGATTTGCATAAGTTAGACATCAACACTCTTCGCAATAAAAAAATCCAAAAATTTATAGGGAAATAATGACACCAACAATTAGATTATGAGAATGCACTATTTTGATGCGCCATCAACAATGTGCATGGGAAGATAATAGCAACTTGCACTCAAAACAAATGGATTTTAGAGTTCCCACTCATTCATCTAGTAAACTCAAGGAAAAAATATCCTCGTGTAAGAGTTAGTAGGTTTGTTTCCCTTCAAAAATGAGACAGATGTTCTCACGATGTCATATTTCATTAGGTTGTAACCGAAAAACAAAAGAAGATAACTCTTGGCTTCATCTCACATTCTAAAAGGGGCAGGGAGATCAAATCCACCCACTAACCAAATTGGCATATAGTTATAAACCAACCCATTTCTTCCCAAGGCTATAGGACCACCTTTCTCTGCACTTGCTGCCATTGGATGTGATGGTCTCTTACCAACTACTTCAAAAAGTGGGGATTTATGACACTTGAAATTTCAGAAATTGTCTCCATATCTGATGCCTTAGTTGTGCTAGATTTGGCTTTAATTTGCAAACCTCTAGCGGCAGACAAGTTCTCAATGTTGAACATGTGTAGTGTGCTTAGATATAGAAAGAAGCATGGTTAATAACTTAATCCTAGTTTTTGGTAAGTTTTCTTTTTTCTATCTTCAACTAGATTTTCTCCAGCATTGTATGTGGACACATCCATTTGGGTCTGGGTGGCATCCTAGGGACTTGGAGGGAATGCTCTCTCCTTGTCCCCCTATTTTGAAACTTTTGAGGATGTCCCTTTCTTAGTCTTTTTGGAAAAAAAAATCTAAAACGAATAAAACTCTAAAAGGCAGGCCCACCAAGGCTCCCAACACAAATAAACTTTCAAAACTCATGCCCTTTGTTGTTTGCATTCACCAAAAGAGAAGAGGAAAAGGAGCAGTTTCCAAGATATCAACTGGATGATGATTCTGATTTCTTAGCTTGTTGCTCAATGAAACGTTCCAATATATACTTTTTTGGGATCTCTCAATACATATCATGCTTCATATTAATAATTATGTCTATAAGGCTCAGTGTATCAGATGGATTATTCGTTATATTAAAAATTCATCTTCTTTTAATTTGTTCATATTATTTTTAGGCATTTTTAATTTATCTGAATTTTGAAAATTCAATTAACAATTTTATATATTATTTTAATAGCCTTCCCCCATTGTCCCCAAAATTCAGGAAAACCTTTTCTGCTGAAACTTGGAAGAAACGCTAGTTTCCTCAAAATCAGACAGTAGAAATTGTCTATTTTTTTACTTTTAGCCTTTAGGCTATGTGCAGGATGAATTTCCCTTCCTAGGTAAATCTCTCCTCCATTCCTTTGTAAAATGTGGGTTCTTCCGATTAAAAATCTTTTAACTTAGATCTAAAATACTACAGTACTTGATTTAAGAAAAAAAATTCTCCATCAGAAAGCTGAGTCACAAACAAAATATCAATCAGAAATGCAGTAAGAATGGAAACGTCATAATAAATAAAGGGATGATTAAATGTACCCATCTCGTGTTCTCGTAATTCATTGCTTTGAAAACCTTTCCAGAGAAAAAGCCACGACCCAATGGACTATAGGGCACTATTCCAATGCCTAGTTCCCTAGTGAGACAAAGGAATAACTGATGTTGCTTCAGATTGCAATATTATGATCTAAAATATAACACAATCAAAAGAAACAAAATAAGTTCAAAGCTTTTCCATGCCTTCATAACACAGGGTCAAAGAATTTAGCTGTTTCTGTTATCCGCTAAAGAGATATTTCATGGTAGCAACCCTTTTCTAATGCATTCCATATGTTGAATAACTTATGAATATCAGCAGACTAGCTACCATTATAGTTTTTAGAATTTATACGAATGACTGAAAGTGAGAAATCTAGAAATAATCCTGTAAGCAAATGTGTTTACATTCAATCCAAGTATTCAAATATAAGTATCCATCTGAATGAAGTTATGGCAACTTCTCAGGCTGTTAAGCAGCAATTATTGTAATAAACCTGTATATCTCTTCTCCTATCAAAAAACGCTTAAGGTAGTCATTTCAATATGACATCTATAATGCAGAACTTTATGTGACAGGGGTTCTTAAAGGAGAGATTGATTCCTCTTCTGATATGGGAGAAGGTATGCAGACTAAAAAGTGTTGGGGAGAGCAGATATAAGGAGGATGAACTTTGTAAATTCATCACTAGGAGGGACGCTAGTATGGAGGATGTATTCAGAAGCTGATCGAATTTGGAGCTTCATTATCAGGAAGAAATATTTGGATGATATAAGTCCATCCTAAATCTTCACATCCAGGTTGCTACATCAGATATCCCACACTCAGAACTTTATCCAAATTTGCTGAAACTCAGTGAGAAAATATTTAAGGTGGGAGTAAGAGATGGGAGAACAATGAATTTTTGGTAGAACTCGTGGATGGGGAAAACAGCTAGCGCCTTTTGTCCCTAGTCTACAAATAGACTATCTTATTTTCTCTAGAGCCTGGAGGTAAGAATTATTGGTGCACAATCAAGGATCTGGGAGGCCAAAAAATAGGCTGAAGAGACACTGCAACAGAAGGGTTTCTCAAGAAAAGGTAGAGTTGTTGCACATGATGTTCAAGCTGAGATGTCCTTGGGCCGGTAACAAAATTGGATGTTAAATGGTGAAATCAGAACTCGTTGTCACTTCCTTCTGCTATTCAACATTAGGTAGAAGATTTTCAGATCTGGAATGGAAAAAGTTTGCCAAAAGACAATAACTTTACCTGGATGGCAGCTAAAAAGAGGATCCTTACCCATAACACAGTCAAGAGGATGGAATGGTAGAGCCCATGTTTATATGATGTGTAATGAGAGTGAAGAAACAGCTTAAGCACTTGTTAGTCATGGTGAAGTAGCATTGACAATCTGGGCCTAACTCTAACAGAAATTGGGGAAGAATGAGGCTGACTGCAAGACTTTGTCTCCTTGCTCTCTTCATTGGAAAGTCAAGGAAATAAAATGATTCTTGAATTAATTGGAAAAGCTCTTCCTAATTTGGTCATATAGGAAATATGGAAAAAAGAGAAAGCACAAAACCTTTCAAGAATGAGAGAAATTCCTTGCCAGTCTTTTACTAACATTGAAGACACCTTCTCTGACTTTAAAAATACAAGAGGACTCATTTAGGGAAATGGAATCACTGGAGAGAATTTCATTGCCATTCCCTTTGATAAAGAGGTAAGAACAAATAGGCCAAAAATTGCCTTAATGAATTGGAAGTGACA
>VDFB02332062.1:0-66318 GCA_007258455.2 Sequoia sempervirens
AGTTTGATCAAGTTGTTGAATGTGGAGGATGCATATCAATGTGCCTTAAAAGCATAAGAGAAGCTGAATAAAAGACATGAGGAGAGACAAAGAGGAAGAGGCAGAAAATTTCATAGGAAGAACTTTTACCAGAGGAGGAAGAGGATCTTTTGCAAATCAGAATAAAGATAAGGAAGTCAGTAAGAATGATAATTCATACCGTAGAGATGATGGAAACTCTTACCGGAGAGGAGGATATGGTGGTTACCAGAATGAGGGTTATAGAAAAGATGATAGAGGATAGGAGAAAAGAGTATTCAATGGAACATGTTTTAAGTGTGGTGGAGAAGGATATAGAGCATTTGAATGTAATTAAGGAGAGACAAGCAAAAAGACAGAGAATTGTAGAAGAACAACCTTTGCTGAGGAGGATCATGCCAGATCATCTAATAAATTGGAAGAGGGAGAAGTGTTGGTGAACAAAACAGTATTGTATCAAAGTGAGATGGAGCAGGAACTGTTGTAGAGAAAGAATTTGTTTCAGACTAGATGCAAGGTAGCTAGTAAATGTTGCAGAGTGATTGTTGACAATGGAAGCTCCAAGAACGCGGTTTCTGAAGAAATGTTGACCAAAATAAAGCTAGAAATATTGAAACACCTGAAGCCCTATCAAATAGCATGGATTCAAGATGAGCATAAGATACTGGTAAGTGAACAATGTTTGGTGAAATTGAAGATAGGAAATTATCATGATGAAGTTTTGTGTGATATCATGCCTATGGATGTATGCCATGTTTTGTTGGGAAGACCTTGGAAATATGATAGACAGGCTATTCATGATGGAAAGAAGAACACATATACCATTGTTGCTAATGGGATGAAGCAGACCGTGTTGCCATTGGAGGATGTTGCTAAAGTTGAGATTTGTACGAATGCTAGAATTTGTTTGGTTGATGGAAGGAGATTTCTGCATGGACTGAGACATGAGAACATGTGCTATGCCTTGGTTCCTAAGAAGGTTGGAGACTTGAAGCATGTAGAAGAACAACCGAAGGAGATAAAGGAGTTGTTGGCAGAATATAAAGATATCTTTTTAGATAATGTACTTGATGGATTGCCACCTATGAGGAGTATAGGTCATTGCATGGATCTGATTCCTGGAGCTAGTTTTCCTAATAAATTAGTACACCGGATGACATCGATAGAGAATGAAGAGTTGAATAGACAAGTGCAAGATTTTTTGAGGAAGGGTTTGATCAGAGAAAGCTTAAGTCCTTGTGCAGTACCTATTGTGCTAGCACCTAAGAAGGATGGAGAATGGAGGATGTGTACAGACTCTAGAGCCATAAACAAAATCATAGTGAAGTATAGATTTCCTTTGCCCCATATGGATGACATTATGGATTGTTTGAGTGGAGCTAAATACTTTACAAAGATAGATTTGAAGAGTGGATATCATCATATCAGAATCAGAGAAGGTGATGAGTGGAAGAAAACACTCAAGACAAATGAAGGATTGTATGAGTGGTTGGTGATTCCTTTTGGAGTAATAAATGCACTGAGTACTTTCATGAGGTTGATGAATGAGGTATTGAAGAAATTATTGGGTAAGTTTGTGATTATCTATTTGGATGACATCTTGATTTTCAGTAAGACTAGAGAAGAACATTTGTTGCATATAAGACAAGTTTTGCAGAGGTTGAGAGAAGAATAGTTGCTAATAAACATTAAGAAGTGTAGTTTCATGAAGGAAGAATTGGTATATCTAGGATTTGTGATATCTACGGATGGATTGGAGATGGATCCTGAGAAGGTAAGATAAATTGTTGAATGGCCTACACCGGAGAGCATTAGAGAGGTAAGATAATTTCATGGATTGGCTAGTTTCTACTAGAGGTTCATTAGGAATTTCAGTTCTATTTGTAGTCCTATGACAAAGACAATGAGAGGGGATAAGAATGATTTTAGGTGGACATCTAGAGCAGACTAGAGTTTTGAGTTGTTGAAACAGAAGGTGACTGAGTAGCCTGTGTTGGATTTATCAAACTTTAATAAGGTATTTCATGTAGACTGTGATGCAAGTGGAAATGCAATTGGAGTAGTATTAATTCAAGAAGGAAGACCAATAGCTTATTTCAGTGAGAAATTGAATGATGCTAGGAGAAGGTATTCAGTGTATGACCAGGAGTTTTATGCCATAGTTCAAGCCTTGAAGAAGTGGATAAATTACTTGTTACCTACGGAGTTTGTGTTGTATACAGATCATTAGGCATTGCAGTACTTGAATAGTCAACGAAAGTTGAATCAGAGACACATGAGATGGGTTGAATTCTTGCAGAGTTATACTTTTGTTTTGAAACAAAGGAGTGGAAAGTCAAATAGACTTATTGATGCTTTGAGTAGGAGAAAAAATTTACTAGCAGAGATGAGAGTGGAGGTATTAGGTTTTAATGAATTGAAGAACTTGTATGAGGAAGACCCAAATTTTGTAGAATCTTGGAGAGCTTGTAAAGAACCAGTCTTGGAGGATATGAGTCAGTGGTTGGATTATTCATTCATGAGGATATGTTGTTTAGAGGGAATTAGTTGTGTATACCCCTGAGTTCAATGAGGGATAGCTTAGTGAAAGAAAAACACAGTGGAGGATTATTAGGACACTTTGGAATTGATAAGACAGGAGCATTGATAAGTGAATTATTTTTGGCCACATATTCATAAGGATGTTAGGAAATTTTTGTAGAGTTGCAGAGTTTGTCAATTTGTAAAAGGGAGTAGTTAGAATATTGGATTGTATAAGCCTTTGACAGTTTCAGAGAGACCTTGGGAGGATATTAGCATGGATTTCATACTTGGCTTGTTGAAGACACAGAGAGGTAATGATTCTATATTTGTGGTGGTGTATAGATTTTCTAAAATGACACATTTCATACCTTGTAAGAAGACAACAGATGCAGTACAAAAGTGGTCAGATTGCGTGGATTACCTAGGAGTATTGTTTCAGATAGAGATACAAAGTTTGTTGGCTACTTTTGGAGGACACTTTGGAAGAAGTTAAAGATAGATTTAAAGTTCAGTTCTACTTTTCACCCACAAACTGATGGATAGACAAAGGTAGTAAACAAGAGTTTGAGGAATTTTCTGAGATGTTTGGTTGGAGAGAATAGTAGAAGTTGGGATTTAGTCCTTGCACAAGCAGAGTTTGCTTACAATAATTTAGTGAACAGGAGTACCAGAAAGACACCTTTTGAGATTGTTATTAGAGCTCATCCTAGAGGTATATCAGAGTTGTGAGACATTAGTAAGGAAGATAAAAGGAGTGTAGAAGCAGAGGAATTTGTAGAACATGTATGAATAAAGTGCATAGTCAAGTAAAGCAACAATTGGAAGATATGAACTGAAAATATAAGGAGCGAGCAAATGAAAAGAGGAGACATAAGGAGTTTGAAGTTGGAGATGAAGTGATGGTGTATTTGAGGAAGGAAATATTTCCAGTTGGAACATACAATAAGCTCAAGATGAGGAAGTTTGGGCCTTGTAATATTTTGAAGAAATTTGATTCAAGAAATGCATATGAAGTAGAGTTGCCGAATGGCATGGGTGTATCACCTATATTCAACATTGTAGATCTACATCAATACCATGGAGTAGAATTCAATGAAGACAGTAAAGAAAAATTGGAAAAATGGTTTCCTAAACAACAATTAGATGAGAGATAGTAGAGATTTTGGATATTAGAGATGGGATGAAAACACAAGACAGTACAAAGAATATCTTGTGAAGTGGAAAGGAAAACTAGTAGAGGATTTTTCTTGGATTTCTTAGGCTGAGGTAGAACGTATTGGTTTTCCTTTAGCCCCACCAAAGTGAGGGACTCAATTTTCAAATAACCCCTGATGTATGATGCAGGAGCATCCTTAGTTCTCTGCAATCCTGCATCAACCAAAAATATTTTCATTTATGTTTTGTTCTCGTTCTTGTTCAGTTCAAGTTGGCAGATTCAACATTTCATCATATTTTCTCACCGGACCCTATGGATCTATGTTTTCATCGAGGAAATTCTCATTTCCCTTATTCCAAGATTTCAAAGTGATTGGATCATTTTCCAGCAAGTTATCGCTTCTGGATTAAGTGGCAGTTTCTAGAACAAAGCATCAGAGTAGTTTCGAGCATAACGGTTAGATTTGTCTATTACGGATCCTTCCCGTAACTTGCATATTGTTCTGGTGTGTTCTGAGTTATTCTGTGGAGTGTCCCCGACCTTAATTATTGGTCCACACTTCATCCTATGCACTTGTCGAGGAGAAATTCAAATTTAAGGCTGACCTATTTCATGCACACATTACATTTTCCTTCATCGAAGATTGTAATGATCTTTGGTTGACGTAGAGGATTCTAGATCTCAGGATATGATATAAAGCATTGTAACAAATCATTAGGATAGTAAGTTTTAAGAAGTATATTAGGTAGAAGAATATTGGATGTGGTATGTAAGATTTCAACTCGTATTAAGGAGCATATAGGAATATTGTATTTTGAGCATGTTTTATTAGGCCTGTGAGCCCAATCTGTGAACCTGGATGTTGTCGGCTGATTGTAACTAAAATTTCTAATAATATGAATGTTTGAATTTTCATTTTCCTCCATATTCTATGTGGCTTATGTTGTGTAACTCTTGCTGCACGGTCCAAACTATTCTCTTTAAGGACCCTCCTACTGTGGCTGCACCAAATTATTCCTAAGACAACTCATCATTATAGAAATTTACTGCTCACCACAAGTTGTGATTTTCTAAAATTTTCAATCTTTTAAGGAATTTATTTATTTTCAAGACATCTACATTTTAAACTCAATGTGTTGGGTGGTAGAATATGCACACGAAAATTTAATTTTTTTAGTGTCGTAGCTACAACAAATGATTGTTGTTAGTGCTTTTCACTTGATAAGGTTCATTCATAGTAGACAAAATTTTAAAATGACCACAATTATAGAAAGCCAAACATAATTTATGAGTTATTCCACACCCATTCTCTAGAGTTATAGATACACATAAGGTAAGGGAACTCATTACTTACCAAAATAATTAATTTTCTAGATTAGAATCCAATTTTTAAAGGTTATGGGTTATAGAAAATATGATGATGAAATTTCATACTAATCACTTGCATATTTATTTCATTATTTGTTGCATGGTACACAATAACATAGGGTTTTTATGATGATTTGGGTTCCTAAAGATATTTCAAGGCCTACAACCAATCACTTAATTTAGTTACTCATTAAAGTCATTTAACAAGGTTAATTTTACCCTTTTTTCAAAATTTCAAAACTTATTAAAGTGTGGTGACTAACATTAAATAAGGCTTTACCTAGGTGATTTCTCAAAATTATTCATTTAAGCTTCTATCACATCTAGAATAACTATCCTACACCAACTTGCAAGGAATTGCCACATGCAACTACTAGGACCAAATCAATCCCTAGAGTTCCCAACAAACCTGTTGCAAGTTTTTTGTTGGTTTTTCATTGATTTCAACACTTGTTGGTGTTGGTCATTGATGTCAATTGTATGGAGATTGTGTGTTGGAGTTGTTGAAAGGGTGTTGGTGTTCTCATAATTGGGGAGAATGTTGTCAAGTGCTAGTATGATGTGTTGTGGTGTTGTCATCAATGTTTGCATTGATGTATTGATGGATAAGAGTTGTAGTTGCAGTAAGTTCACTTGGTTTCCAAATGCTTTTGAAAAAAATTGAATAAAAGAGTGTGTAGTGTGACAAAGGTGTGTTCAGTGTTGTGCTCCACATTTCTTCATGGTTGAAGATATACCTATTTGATTTGTCTATGATGATTAGAGGTTTTTCAGAGGTTTTATATCTAGAGTTTCAGGTTCAAGAATTTTCTATATTGAAAGTTGGGTTTGATAGTTTATTTGTCTGTATAGAAGTTTATCTAGGAGAAATGAGATTTCTCCACATTTCTCCACAATAGGGTTTCTTGTCTTGAAAATTTGGGAATGAGCTTATATTGCCTATAACTTCCTTCCCTTGAGGTTTTGGGTACTGAGGTGTTTTGCAAGGATGGTTAGTGATTTGCGTTATGTGGCAATGTGTCTGATTGCATAGAATAATGATGTTCTCAGTTTCAAGTGGTTGTGGAAAAGTTGCAAAATGTACTCTAATGATGCTGGAATATTTTGAGATGTTGTGTGGATGTTATGAAGTGTTGTTGTGTGGTCCACATGACCTAGAGAAGTGTGTATGTGGTCACTTGTAGTGCTAGTTCGGGTTTGGATGACCTGGCATGCTAGCACTATTTGTGAAGGTATCTCATGGATTGTGAATGATTTGAGTAGCATGGTGATGTGGATTTGGGTCCTAGTTATCCCTTGGTGTGGTCATCCTTCACTTCTTTGCATCGTAGAGGTTTTTGATGTCAACTTATTTTGGTGTTGTGCATTTTAGGTGCATACATTTCATTAAGACCAACCTAATTGAGATTGTTTAGGTCATGGATGGTATATAAGAAAGGTAAATTGTTGAAGATGTGAGTGGATTAGCAAAAGGTGTGTGAAAGATGTTAATTTAATTATGTGTGGTGATCTGAGTGTGAGCTTAATGCCTATGACTCCAATGCAATGAGTAGAAGGGTCTACATTTGTAGTGTGCTTGAAGTTACTAGAAGCAGTGAGCCAAAGGTTGCATATGGCATAAGGTTTCAGTGGTGAATTTCTCCCATTTCCTTGAGATATAAAATCTCTCTATAACAATCTTCTTCTATCTTCTTTCTTCTTGGTAGTGAGCCACCCACTAGTGTGTCTTTCTTCTTTTTATGGGCAGTGAACCCTTAGTAGTGAGCCTAATTGTATTCAATGTTGCAATTCATATATATGTGAGCTAATTCTCACTGTGGTTTTTTCCTTCTTAAGTTTTCCACGTAAATATGGTGTTCTTATTTGTTTGGATGTGTTTGCATTACTATTTCACATGTTTACATTCTACTAATGCATGATAGGGGTTAAGTGTACGGCTAATTCACCCCCCTCTCAGTTGTCCTGTGCATCTAACAATTGGTATCAGAGTTATGATTCCTTGGAGAAATCCTAACCGCTTGAGGTAGATCTAGATGGCGCATATGAATGGTGTCAAAGCTCCTATGTTTGATGGAACAAATTATGCTTACTAGAAAGCTAGGATGGAGTCCTTTTTGGTCTCTCTTAGATTTGGTTTTTGGTATTCAGTTAAAAAAGGATACATTATGCCTACTATTGGTCCAAAAAGTGATGATGAAATTAAGGAATATGAGAGAAATAGTAAAGGAAGAAATTTGATCTTGAGTGGCCTCTCTGATTTTGAGCTTGGAAAGGTGATAAGTTTGAAATCTGCTAAAGAAGTCTGGGACCAAAAAGGAGAGTATTTATGAAGGAGATGACAAGGTCAAATAAGAAAAGATGCAAAACTACAAAGCAAGGTTTGAAACCCTAAGTATGTCTAAAGATGAAGATATTACTTCCTACATGCTTAGAGATGATGAATTTGTCAATACCATCAATGGTCTTGGTGGAAAGTTGGAGGAAAGCAAAGTTGTGAAAAAGGTATTAAGAGCTCTTCCTAAATCTTATAGCTCTAAAGTTTTTTCTATTGAGGAAGCTCAAAATTTGGATAATTACTCTAGAGATAGGATGTATGGTGCTTTAATTTTTTTTTTTAATGAGAGAGTTTGGTCAAGATACTACAAGTAAAAAAACTGCCTTTAAAGTTTGCAAAGTAGAAAAAAATGATGAATCAAATGTAGATGATCTTGATGAGGTGGAAGAAAATTTTATAAGGAGATTGAAAAAGGGCATTGGAAAATATAGAGGTAAAATACCCTTTAAATTTTTCAATTGTGGAAAGATAGGTCATTATGCTTCTAAATGTCCAATCAAAGTTGCAAATAACAAACCTAAGGATCACAAAGGAAAATTTGTTACAAAGAGTTATTATGTTGAAAGAAACAATGGTGTATATGATGATGAATAATATGACTATCCTAATGAGGATAGTGATGAATGCTTGTTCATGCCTTTAAATGTTGGAACCAATTTTTCT
The DNA here is from genome assembly GCA_007258455.2 of Sequoia sempervirens. Lineage (NCBI taxonomy): Eukaryota > Viridiplantae > Streptophyta > Pinopsida > Cupressales > Cupressaceae > Sequoia > Sequoia sempervirens. The sequence goes on from VDFB02332062.1 coordinate 8,064, forward strand.
AATCTTGAAAGATGTGTGAAGGAAATTGCTTCGGTAATAGGTCATAACATTGAAGGAACTATGTTAACTACTTCTCATGCAAGAGAAGAAAGGAATTACTAGATCATTGATAGTGTATGCTCAAACCATATGGAAGGTGATAAGAGTAATTTTGTTAAACTTCAAAAGTATGATGGTGGTCTTGTTAAGTTTGGTGATGATACATCTGATAAGATTTGTGGAAAAGGTTCAATTACTTTTGATGGAAAGCATAATACAAATGATGTTCTTTATGTCAAGGGTCTCTGACATAATATTCGAAGTGTAGGATAGATGCACATAGTAAAGGATATAATCTTGTGTTTCAAGATGGTGGTTGTGAAATCAAAAAAGATAGCTCTGGTGCTCTGGTTACTGCTGGAACAAGGACAAAAGGTAATGTTTATTAGCTCAAAGGTAGTGGTAAAAAATTCTTCATGTCTCAAATTAATGAAAGTTGGTTATGGCATAGAAGGATGGGTTACATCAATTTTGATAGCCTAGTGAAGATTAGTTCTACTGATGTTGTGAGAGATCTACCAAAGGTTACAAAGCCTATCAATGCAATATGCAAGGAATTTCAATTTGGAAAGCAACTAAAGAAGAGGTTCAAGAAAAAGGAATATTATACTCCACTTGACCTTTTGAGTTGGTGCATACAAACCTGTGGACCTACCAGAATAAGAAGCTCATATGGTGATAGGTATTTCATGCTATTGATTGATTATTATTATAGAATGACTTGGGTAACATTTCTTAAAGAAAAATCAGAAGCTCTAGATAATTTCACAACATTTAATTCTATGGTTGAGAAAGAAATGGATGTGAAAATCAAGTGCTTAATGTTTGGAAGAGGTGGTGAGTTTACTTCCAATGAGTTTAACAACTTTTGTGAAGATCATGGAATAAAAAGGTATTTATTAGCTCCTAGAACTCCTCAATAGAATGGAGTTGTGGAGAGGAAGAATAGAACAGTTCAAGAATCTACTAGAACAATGATGAAGGAAGCAAGTCTATTGGATGTCTATTAGAGAGAAGCAATTAGTACTATAGTCTACATTATTAATAGAGGTCAAGAAAGAGTGAATATTTTAAAGACTCCCTATGAGTTATCATATGGAAAACCTCCTAATATAAAGTATTTCTGAGTTTTTGGAAGCAAATTCTATATCAGAAGAGATGAAAAAAACTTAGGAAAGTTTGATGCAAGATTTGTTGAAGGAATGTTCCAATACTCTAGAAGAAGCAAAGTGTACCGATGCTATAATAAAAGGTTAAAGAAGATTGTTGAAAGTGCAAGTGTTAAGGTGGATGAAGAATCACTATAGAGTTTAGTATTGATAGAAGGATATGAATCTGATGAATCCCCTTCCAGTGAAGATGAAAAGGATGAAGATAAGGAAAAGGAGATGACAAGTGGAGAGGAAGAATCTTTGGAAAAGATCCATAAGACTCCTAAGTATGTGCAGAAGAATCATTCTAAAGATCAGATCATTGGAGACAAGAGAAAATGTATGTTGAGAAAGAAGAAAGCTACTATGATAGAGGAACAAGTAAATTTATGTTTACTTTAAGAGGTGAAATGTAAAAAAGAGACTGAGGCATGGAAAGATGAGAATTGGATCAAGGCTATGAAGAGAAGAATTGGAATAGAATGAGAAGAATTAGACTTGGGAATTGGTCCCAAGACCAAAAAATAAGAATGTGATAGGAACTAAGTGGATTTTCAAGAACAAATTGAATGAGGACATGGAAAATTTGTTAGAAACAAGCTATACTTGTGTGCAAGGGCTACTCACAAGTAGAAGGAATAAATTTTGAGGAGACTTTTGCTTCGATGGCTAGATGGAAGCCACTATATTTCTTTTGGATTTTTTAGCACATAAAACTTCAAAGTTTATCAGATGGATGTGAATTTTGTGTTCTTGAATGGTGAGTTGGAAGAAGAGGTATATATTGAAGAATTGAAATGATTTGAGTAATCAGATAATGTTGACATGGTCTATAGGTTGAAAAAGGAATTGTATGGACTTAAACAAGCTCCTAGAGCTTGGTATGCAAGGTTAGATAAGTATTTATTGCATTAAAGATTCAAAAAAGGTACTGCAAATAGTAATCTTTAATTCAATATTGAAGGAGAATAAATTTTGATTGTGGTAGTGTATGTGGATGATATTATCTTTGGAGGAAATGAAGGTATGTGCAAGAAGTATTTGAAGGAAATGTAGAAAGAGTTTGAGATGTTAATGTGTGTGGAGATGAATTTATTCCTTGGTTTACAAATCAGTTAATCAGAAAAAGGCATTTTCACTTCATAGTCAAAATATGTCAAGGAAATGTTGAAGAAGTTTGGAATGGAGGATTCTAAACTAGTGTGTACCCCTATGGTTACTAGTTGTAAGTTGAGAAAAATGATGAATCTCCTAAGGATGATCAAAGCAAATAAAAAGAAATGATTGGTGGACTATTATACTTAACTGCTACTAGACTAAATATCATGCATTTAGTCTATCTTGTGGCTAGATATCAAGAAGATCCTAGAGAATCTCATGTTACATTAGTGAAGAGGATATTTAGATACTTGAAGGGAACTCCATACTTTGGTCTATGGTATCCTAGGGATATTGATTTTTCCTTTAGTGCATATATAGATGCATATTGGGTAGGTTGTATAGATGATAGAAGAAGTACAAGTGGTGGTGCAATATTTCTTGGAAATAGATTGATTTCTTGGTTGAGTAAGAAGTAGGATTCAATGTCACTATCTATTGCAGAAGTAGAATATATTGTTGCAACATCACACTGTACCCAGATGTTATGGATGAAGAAAACATTGAAGGATATCAGAGTATCATATGATGAACCTATTTCTATCTTATGTGACAATACAAGTGTTATCAATATCTCAAATAACTCGGTAATGCATTCAAGAACAAAACATATCTCTATCCGATATCACTTCTTAAGGGAAAAGATTGTAGAGAATGAGATGAAGCTAGAGTATGTGCCTACAAAGGTGTGTGAGGGGGAAAATCATAGATGCAAACAAGATAAATGTTCTTGAAACCAAAATCTAATCTAATATTAAGAACACTAATCTAGATTTAATCCTAGATTTACGAAATGAACAATTAAGATTACTAAATTCAAGAATATGTGAATGCAATACATAAACAAATGAATTCAACAACAAAATTGTTACCCATCTCATATCGAAGTGTGTTCACATGAATTTTGGATTGCTCGTATCATTGTGAAGCCTCCATAGTTCATGCGCAAATGTTTGGAGATTGATGTCGATGTTGGTTGATCGAAGAAATGTTGAAGCTCTAATGGTGGTTGTGAATGTTGGCAATACTTCGTTGTGCAAATGATGTTGGCTCTTCGATCTCCTTTTTTGTGAGGAAAGAGGTTTGTTATATAAAAAATGAGATTTGAAATAGATGATCAAGATTAAACAATGTTAAATCAAGATCGACGGTCAAAAGGTGTTGAGAGAATTTAGACATGAGAAGATCGTGCAAAGTAGATTGCACAATTTGTGTGATTGAGGAATAGATTGGCTAGTCAGGATCTAGATTGACCAGTCAGGATTTAGATTGATCAGTCAGAATTTAGATGGTTTAGTTAGAAAATTAATTGATTAGTCATCAAATTAGATGGTGATGAGACCATAAATTGTCTCATATTTTGTCAAAGAAAATCATCTATTTCTTCCTAATTCACTAGTGTTAAAGTGGATTTTAGTAATGATTGAAAGTTCTTTAGCTTGTTTAAAGTAAAATATAAAGTAAATGTTTGGTTTATTTTTGGTAATCTATGTGATCCAAATTTCCTATAATATGTCTCCATGAAGTGTTTAAAATGATATAATTCAGATAAATGAGTTATTAAATAACTCATGGTAAGAAGTAGCTTCACAGACACTTGCAGCAGAGAGCTCTAGACACTTGAAGCAGTTAACTCCTAAAAGCTTTAGAAGGCTTTGAAGAAATAATGAGAAGATAGAGAAGATTCCCATCACACTCCTACATTCATGAAAAATCATGGAGCATCAATAATTCCTAAATTAATGGGATGAGTATTTGTTTCATGTTGAGTTCAAAGATCTCTCACAGTTATTAAATTTCATGTTTCCTTCTTCTACCAAAGATAACTCAAGTTACCACATCACTCAATTGTTTTTGCATGATTATAGAATGTTATTTATGCTAAAGATAAATGATTTGGTCAACTGAACTGAAGAATAATTCTTTCATTCACATTCAACACTTGAAGACTTGCTAAAAATCAGACGTGCAAAAATTGTGAAAAACACAGTCTCAGTAAAACAACGATATCTCCCTTGTTTCTCAACAAAATTAAAAAATTCAAAATGATCTAGAAAATATGTTTGAATATATAAAAACCCTTTTGATAACTTGGCATGATTTGTAGTAGGGAAAGAGGAACACGCGTCAGAAAATGACTGAGACAAAAGTGGCGTGATGGAGGACAACAACTTCAATTTTCTTAAAGTTTTGTAAATGACCCCTCAAAAATAGGATCTTGGATCCACATTCTTTGTGGATTGGTTGGATAGATATAGAATATGAATTATATAAATAAAATGTAATCATTTTATCAAAAGGATGGGATTAGAAAGACTTGTTTTCAGCCTGAGGAAATAGGATAGATCTAGTTTCATTTTCCAGCAATGTAATTCCAGATTTCTAGATTAAATTTGAATCCAACAAAGATTTTCATTTCCAGAAATTGTGAAGTAGTTTAGTCTTTTAAATTCATGCATGTGTGCCTTAGATTAGTTCCCTTTCATGCAAATAGGATTTATTTCTGCAAGTAGAATAGATTGTCAAGCAAGTTTTCTGCTTTCTCTCTTGCATACAACCATGGACACTGTCTTGGATTGATAAATTAAATGATGAGGATTACAATGACCCCATTAGATGGCTTAGTCAACAAACATAATTTGATCAATCAGAAAGTGGGCGAGGAAAATTGATCAATTGATTTAATTAATTCATTCATTTATGGAGTTGAACGTGCAAATCAAGTTTGACTTTTGCAAATAAAGTTGCATTATTTTGATTTCATTTTTCATAAATGATTTGAATAGTTTGATTTAATTATTCAAATTTTTGAGGGAAAGTGTCGTAATTAAATTATTATGATTTAATAATTCAATTAACTTAGGGGAATAAGGTGATTTAGTGACGTAATTAAATAATTGGCGTTATTTAACTAATCAAGATGAAATAAAGTGAGATTAGGACTTCATTAAATAAATTTAATTTATTTAATTAGTCGAAATGATGAAACATGAATTAATTAAATAATGTCGTATTTATTTAATTAATAGTAGAAATAGGGTTTTCAAGACTCTATTAAATAAATGAAATTTATTTAAATCGTTGAAAATGATGAAAAAGTGAATTAATTAAATAATGTTGTATTATTCAATAAATAGGGAAAAATTAGGGTTTTGGATGTTGTTTGATGTTGTTCGATGTTGTTTCAATGTTGTTCGATGTTGTTTGATGTCATTTAGGATGTGTGATAGGTGTTAGGTCAATTTTACATTTCTACATTTTTCCCCTCTTTGAGACAAAGTACTGGTTTCTTTGTTTCAAAGATTCTGATGTTCAGATCAAGTTTTTTGAAAAACAAATTATGCCCCAATGTGCCCCAATGTTCAATAAAATGATGGTAAGGACTCTGTGTTTTCCCCTCAAGAGGTTGGCTAAAAAAGTTAGGTTTGAGGTCAAGCTCATGACACCAATGGAAAAATTAACTGTACAAAAACTAAAAAGCAACTACACCATTGTAAAGATCATGAAATTCTACCCTATTTTTAAAATAAATCACTAAAAAATACTTTTGTATGACCAAGACATGGTCGTTTGAAGATAGGGTAAAAAAAGTCTTGATTACCATTCAATAGCGAAGTTTTGATGATTTCAAAGCGTGTGCACCATTTTTATTGTATTTGCTAGGTCAGGAAGCTAGCACTTGACATCAGAACCCTTTCCCTTGCTCAAGATCCTCACCTTTGCTTTAAACCCTTGCATTTGATTCATGCACTTGCTCTAAAACCTCACTTTTTCTCTAAAACCTTGCATTTGTTTATTGTTTTCACTGTTTTCTCACACTTTCTAAAGATCTTCGCCCTTGCTTTAAAACCTCACACTTAACATAAAACCTCACTTTTGTTTACTTTTTTTCCAGCATTTGCTCGAAACCCTTGCATATGCTTTTGTCTCATTTAAACCCTGGTAGCATTTTCTTGTTTTTCATTCTAAGTGTCATTTATCATCTTGTTTTGTGTCATTTTGTGTTGCTTTACATGCTCAAAGAGAAACCCTAACATCATGGGTTAAAACGATTGTAGGTGGTCCTTAAACCACTGCAATCGAGGGAGAGACGACCTCGTGACCTATTTGATCTGATTGCTCGTTTTGGTGTTCTAGAGCGAGACTTTCTAGATGTAGTTGGAATTTGTTATATCTGTTACATGCCTCCCATCCAAACTCACACAACAATAATGACCACGCTCCTAGAGCGGTGGCATTTTGAGACGTCCTCATTTCATTTTCCTACAGGAGAGGCAACTGTTACCCTCAAGGATGTGTGGAGGATACTTTGCTTTCCTATTCACGACAAGCTTGTTACATATCATGTTTGATGTGGTGCTCGTGCCATGTGACATGTGTTAGGTGTTAGACACTTGGAGGTGTGCCAGTTGAAGATTGATCTGTCTAAGTTTTCTAGTAGTGCAAACCCTATTTTGCTTGTCCTATGTGGTTTGATTTTACGACTAGTTGTTCCTGATAGGAGAGGTTGACAATTTCCTGTGGGTTGGGGTGTATGCATTGAGAGTATGTTTGAGCATGGGATGAGGTATGCTTGGGGTTTGTGTCTTCTCGCCCACCTTTACAGAGATATGCACGGGGTTATGTATCGTGGTGGGAAATCTATTTCTGCAGGTGTTTCTCTTTTGCATGTTTGGGCCTGGGAGCATATTGTAGTTGCTCAACCTGACGAGATATAGGATCATACTCCTGATGATCCATACTCATATCGTTATGGAAATTTTATGCACTATACCTTGCCCGAGGATCTTCCCTATTAGTGTCATGTTTTTGATGAGATGTCAGGTTTTGTGTGGAGACCTTATATGGGTTGTGAGGCTTGGCTAGAGGATCTAGAGCATCTTGTTTACCATCAACAGACCTGATGGTTGATTAGTCATTCTTATTATGTGCTAGAGCATTACTTATCAGACAAAATATGTCGTAAGTTCAGAGAGAGACAGGGTCGGGTTCCTGATGCTTATGAGGCTCGGTTCAGTCAGACCACTAGGGAGGTCTATGTATGGGGTCTCCAGGAAGATATCGATACTATTGTTGTTGAGTTCAAAGCACTTTCCTTGGTTGGTTGGGCCTAGTTGGTTGGTTTAGCAGATGCAAGTACTACTCTTGATTATGATCAGTGGTGGGAACGACACAAGCCATTAAGGTTCACCGATCTTGGTATTGATCCTACTTTGGGCAGAGCAAGTATTACAAGTCATCGCAGGGAGCGATAACACATTGAGGTTATTATAGAGCAGTTGGATAAGGCCTGACATGATGGGGCACAGGGTGGTTAGGATGAGCATATGCCTCAGACGCAAGGTCATGGACAGGTTCCAAGTCCTCCTCCACCACCTAGGGATGGAGATATACTATTTTCCCATATGACTACTACTAGAGACATAGAGATAGTGCGGCGACAGGTTGTGAAGGCTTAGGTAGACATTTTGAGGGCTGAGTGGGATAGTGAGAGTGGTCAACGACATGTTGTAGAGGCACAGGTATAGTTGCTTACATCAGAGAGAGATATTCTTAGGGCAGAGCGGGATAGTTTCAGAGTAGAGCGGGATTGTTTTTTTACAAATGGCCACATACTATTAGACCTTATACGATGCTACTATTCTTAGGGTTTCTCAACATCCACGGTTTGGAGAGCCTAGTGTTGTGGGTGATGGTGGTGGCAAGGAGGGTGGTCACTTTGTTGGACAACCTGATCTAGTTGGTGGTTCACATCTTGGTCTATAGGGTTCTTTCCTTCATGTTGGGAAGTTTTACTTGATCCTTATGTTGTTCATTTCTTGGAGGCATATTACAGACCTGATTTTTGTATATATTCATCGGCCCAGTCGAGGCCTCGTATATATATGTATGATTTTGTATCATCCTATCACACTTGTTCCACTGATGATGATGTACTTATGATATATATGAGATATACCTTCTTCGATTAGCTTCATTTTATGCTTCATGGATGATCATGTATGATGATGTATGTATTTGATGTATGCATATGATATGGATGGATGAATCATACTTTGGTTCATATGATGTTTTATTATGGATGATCAATATATCATTGGATATATGATCTTTATGTGATGTTGATATAAGATGGATGTATGCCCCATACATGACACATGATGTTTTTATTGGTTTATTATCATCATGATATATTTTAATGACATTGTGGATGCAGGATGGATATGGTACTAATGATATTGCTATGCAGGATGGATGTTAGTTAGAAGAAATATTTGATGATGGATAGAAATTTGATGTTTTTAGTAGTTGATGATGTTGCTTTCGCTTTGATTTGGAGAATTCACATTTTTGAACAATCTTGTTTGATGTAACAAACAAATACAATGCACTAGGGTATTAATGACCAATGTGACTTTGTATCTATTGCATGGACTTTGACTCTACAAACAAAGAGTATTCTTGCTCATACCAGACATACAAAAATCTTTATGGACATCCTCGAGAGATCCTGGGAATGAGTCAATAAAATAAATCAAAAAGATAAGACTATAAAAAGATAAAACAAAGTTACAGTATCACTTGCCATATATGTTTGGGGTGGGGCTATTATTCGTTGTTGATCATGTCTATCATAGGAATGAATCTATTAAGACATATCTTAGGATGTTGTTGGGACTTGTTAAAAAGATAGGTAGTTGATACTTTGGATTGTTTTCGTTTGTTTATAGTTAGAAATTTGTGATTATTTGCTTGAAAGTTCTAGCTTTTGATGTTTGTTTTGTTTTGTTTTTCTTTTCAAAGGGTGAGTGCGACGATCTGTTTATTATGGGTGAACAATTTATTATGGATTGTGATGATGGAGTGGGTTGTTTTTTTTCTTCTGAGTTTTATGATGTTTTTGTTTTTTTTAGGGGACTAACCTAGGGCCTCAGGGGCTCATCAAAGATAAACCTTTCCTACATTGTACACGTAGAGGCTCATAGTTCGCTTGGTTTGAATGTTTTTGACCCTTTTTGTTTTTTCAATGTTTTTGGATTTTGTATGTTTTGACTAAGTTGAAATAATGCGTGATTGAAACCTAAGGGGACTAACCTAGGGTCTCGGGGGCTGTTAAGCCTTGCCTATGTTGTACACACAAAGACCACATAGTTCGACTATTTAACTCAAAGCATAAACTGTTTTTGGATAAACAACATTGATAATCTGGATTGATATTCCACTTCTGTGTCTAGAGGATTTATTACGGGAAATCTACTTGAACTAGCTATGAGGTTCAAGCAAATGTTGATATCTCATACTGTTCGAGTGAAGGAATAACCCAACGATGTTTTGTTTTTAAGATCAAGTTTTTTGACAAAAAATTATGCCCCACCGTGCCCTGATGTTCAGTGGAATGTTGGTAGGACTTTGTGCTTCCCCCTTGAGAGGTTGGCCGAAAAATTCAAGTTTGAGTTTTACAAATAAAGTTGCATTAGTTTGATTTGATTTTTGATAAATGATTTGAATAATTTGATTTAATTATTCAAATTTTTGAGGGAAAGTGTCGTAATTAAATTATTATGATTTAATAATTCAATTAACTTAGGGGAATAAGGTGTTTTAACGATGTAATTAAATAATTGGCATTATTTAACTAATCATGACGAAATAAAGTGAGATTAAGACTTCATTAAATAAATGTAATTTATTTAATTGGTCGAAATGATGAAATGTGAATTAATTAAATAATGTTGTATTGATATAATTAATAGTAGAAATTGGATTTTTGAAACTTTATTAAATAAATGAAATTTATTTAATTCGTCAAAAATGATGAAAATTTGAATTAATTAAATAATGTTGTATTATTCAATTAATAGGGGAAAATTAGGGATTTGGATGTTATTTGATGCTATTCGATGTATTTTGATGTTGTTTGATGTTGTTCGATGTTGTTTGATGTCATTTAGGGTGTGTGGTAGGTGTTAGGTCAATTTTACATGTCTACAAAAGGATCAAGTTGTAGATATCTTTACAAAGGCTCTTCCAAAAGATACTTTTGACTATCTCCAACAGAAGTTAGGGGTTATTGCCCCTCCTTCTTTCAATTAGATGCATAAGTGTATGCATGTTTCTGGGAAGCATTTCAAGATACATTATTAGTCCTAGACTGATGTTGAAGGCTACCTCTCAGGGGGAGTAGATAGTGGAAATGATTGCTGGTACAGTCAGATGGATCATACTTTGTTCCCCTAAGGGGGAGAGTACAAAAATGTGAATGCAGTGAAGAGAGAAGTGCAATTGCTTGCTGATGTTACAATTAATATCAAAGTGATGTATGTAGGTGTTGTCCTTTGAATGTTGTCAAAGATGGAGAGAAAAAAATTACAGTTCAAAAAAGAGAAAGAAAAGTGAAGTATGAAGGATGTAGGAAAGAGAGTTGGATGAGTTTATGGAAATTTTCCATTGATGTCAAAGGGGGAGAGAGAAAAGTGTGAAAAGCACAAGGAAATAATTGATGTCAAAAGGGGAGAAAGTTAGAGAGAGCTATAGTTGTTTGAGAGAGAGTTGGTTGAATATGGTCTAAAGACCATAGGGGGAGAGTGTTCAGGAGTAAGAGAATGAAAGTATGAAGAGTTGCCCTTGTTAGGGGGAGTACTGCTTGTTGTAGAGATGTTGTTGGTTGATTTTTTTGTTGATGGTTTTTTAGAGAGCTGGTGTTTCCATTAATGACATAGGGGGAGATTATTGCAAGTTTTCTTTTGGTTATTTCATTAATGTCAATAGTTGTTGGTGTTGGTCATTGATGTCAACTGTATGGAGATTGTGTGTTGGAGTTGTTGGAAGGATGTCGGTGTTGTCATAGTTGGGGAGATTGTTGTCAATTGCTAGTATGGATGTGTTGTGTTGTTGTCATCAATGTTCTCATTGATTTCTTTATGGATAAGAATTACAGGTGTAGTAGGTTCACTTGGTTTTTAAGTGATTTTGAGAAAATTTGAATACAAGGGTGTGTAGTGTGACAAATGTGTGTTTAGTGTGTGCTCCGAATTTATTCATGGTTGAAGATATAATTTTGTGGTTTAGATATGATGATTAGAGGCGTTTAGAGGCTCAATATGTAGAGTTTCAAGTTCTGGATCATTTTGTAGTAAAAGTTGTGTTTGACAGTTTATCTTTCTGTGTAGAAGGTTGTCTAGGAGAAATGAGATTGCTCCACATTTCTCCATAGTAAGGTTTCTTGTCTTGCGGATTTGGTAACGATCTTATATTGTCTATAACTTCCTTCCCTTGAGGTTTTAGGTGCTAAGGTGTTCTGCAAGGATGGTTAGTGAGTTGTGTTCTATGGCAGTTTGTTTGGTTGCAAAAATAATGATGTTCTCAGTTTCAGGTGGTTATGGAAGAGTTACAAAATATTATGATGATGTTGGAATATTTTGAGATCTTGTGTGGATGCTATGAAGTTTTTTCATGTGGATTGCATGACCTAGAGAAGAGCGTATGTGGTCGCTTGTAGTGTTAGTTTAGGTTTGGCCAACCTGGTGTGCTAGCGCTATTTGCGGAGGTATCTCATGGATTATGAATGATTTGAGCAGCATAGTGATGTATATTTGAGTCCTATTTAAGCCTTGGTGTGGTCATCCTTCACTTCTTTCCATCATGGAGGTGTTTGGTGTCAACCTATTTTGGTGTTGCATGTTTTAGGTGCATACGTTTCATTAAGGCAAACCTAATTTGGATTGTTTAGCTTGTGGATGGTATATAAGAAAGGAAAATTGTTGGAGATGTGAGTGGATTAGTAGAAGGTGTGCAAAATATGTGAGGAGCTATGTTGGAAAAATGTTGTGCAAATTGGAATATTTTTTAAGATAGACGTATGCACTATTTAGTACAATAGTTATTCTGACAAGTCAAAGAAAGGATCCTTAGATTATTCATCCTCTCCATTAGATCAAGTAGTGAATAAATATGTTGCATCTTCTTCTAATGGACATGCATTTTGGGTACCTAAAGGTGCTCATTCCTTGGAGATGAAGCTTCTAGCAGAGATGTGACACCCCTCTTTTTTGCTATGTTTTTCTTGATAGCTCAAATACTTTGTTAGACCTTATTTTATGTTATGGTTGTTCTATCGCTAACAATGGAGTGATGATAGACTATATGGATGTGATGATACATTATTTGCATGGTGATTATGTTTAATATGCTTTATGTTTGCATAGATGCTTAGTTGTGATGACATTGCTATATATGCTTATTGTAGTTTAATTGATATATTATCTCGTCAGTTGATGTGACATTGTATTGGTGAAGAGAACGGTATTGCATCACTCGTTTGCAAGTGCCATGTGACTTCTGTGATTCTCTCTTCACAGTGTGTATGAATTATTATCTGTATACATGTATGACTTTTTCTTTTGTTGTAGGTTTGCAGGTACACGACAACGACTTCACCTGGTTTCACAGGTCTGAGCATGTCCACTACTCAACAGTAATGATTGGGAGATAGTAACATGCTACCTAGTCAAGCCTTTACCCTAGCATAGTGTGTTGTCAGTCCGTATGTTGGTCATGTTCCTTATCCATATTGGTCTTGGTATTTTATTTATCGTGCAAGTTTAAATTGTAAGGATTAAGTTTTGTGTTGTGATTAAGTATTTAATTAATATGGCTATTTTATTATAAATTAATTAATTTAATTTAAGTTATATTACAAAGTAATTTTAATTATTAGATTAAATATGGATTTAAATAAATAAGTGATTTAAATGTGATTTGAATTAAATAAATTATTTTTAATTTTAAATGCATATTTGGGAAAAGATCTTAGAAATATCTTGGTTTGTTAAAGAAGAGATATTTGTTATGTGAGCTGGAAGTTAGAAGGATTTGTTTTCTTATTGTCTTAAAATTGATTTACGGAAAGATTGAATGAAATTGGTGAAAAAGAGGAAGTTGTTTTCACGGGAAAAAGAAGAACAAAGGTTTTTGGGAAATAAAAGATTTTTTCTGTGGTTTGAAAAAATTGTAGATCTTAGAAGCTTTCTGATAATTTAGGAATCTAGTTTGTTATATTCTTGGTTGTGGTTTATTTATGTTCTCTAGGAAGTGACAATTTTTCTGGAGGAAGCTTTGGCAACATTAGTAATTTGAAGTTTACAAAGAAGCTCGACATCAATCCTCGAGGCAAAAATTCTTCTGGAACAGGTTCTTTAATTGTTTTGTTAATTTTAATTTGAAAAGAGAAAAGTTAAATTATTATTGTATAGCAAATTGGAAAGGTGTAGAAGAGGATTTCTTTACTTTAGAAGCTTTTGTTTTTGAAAGAATTTTCCATGATTGTTACAGCCTCTGTAGAAAAATAGTTTAGATCCTCTATAAATTTATTATTTGAAACATATTTATACAAAAGAAAATTATAGATAGGCTTTAGAACCTCTATTGAATTTAAATCAAAGCTTAGAAAATATCTTTCTGGAAAATTGAATTTAATCTTCTCTGTAGAAAATGGTAAATTACTGTGAAGGTTTTATAACTTTGTAGGAATGATTTTTAACACAATAGATAGTTCAAATGAGAATAATTGTGAATTTAGGAAACCTCTGTAAAAATATTTCTACATTGTCTCTGTAGAAAACTTATGAGAAAAATAATTTAGCCTCTGTGAAAAATTGTAAATACTACTTGTATAAAGTTTTTTTTGGTGAAGATAATTTGGCCAAATGAAACATTATTGTTGATTAATACATATATATATATATATATGTATATATTTTAATATATACATATACATAGACAAATATATATATTTGTATGTCTTCATGATATTTTCTTGTTGAAATGTATTATGGAGAAGTTTTTTATAAAACAAAACCTGATCTTAAATGTACGACGATTTTGTATTAATAAAATTGCAGTTAAAAAAAAATAGTAATTAATGTTTGTGAAGGCACAGGGGGGGCTACCCACAACCATCCCCCACAAAGGGAGACAGACTGTGAGGCAGCGCTTAGTGCTGCCTTTATAGGTAGTGCTGACGCTGTCAACACAACCCGCGCCCATGTAAGGGGTTGACTGTGTTCAACCTTTCCCATATATTGTACATGCAGTAAAAATTTTTTTATAAAATTTCATCTACCCTTTTTAAACTTGTATGCGATTTAGGGTTTTTTAATATATTTAATATATATATATTATATATATATATGTATATATATATATATATTTATATTTTGGAAATTGTATTTTAATGTTTTAAATTATATATATATATATATTTTAAATGGATAAATTGTTAAGTAGATGATTTTTAAATAAATATTGGAATAGATTATTTTGATTTTATAATTTGATAATAGAGATATATATATTTATTTAAGAAGGTTATTTAGGTGCATGCAAGCATGAGTAGTTAGATGGAAATGATTAATTAGTTTAATTGTGAAATCGGGTCAGATATTATGTGTGGTTGTGTAACTGTAGTTAAACTTGTGATATTATTTCGTTGTGGATTATTAATGGGAATTGTGTTTTGAATAATGTATTTTAGTGTGAAATATTGTTCTATTGGATTTAGGAAATCCAAATAGTAGTGTTTTTAATTATATGAGATTGTTTATTTTAATTTCTAGTATTTCTATAATTGGGCATTGTGGGGAATATTTGTTGTAGAGAAAATATAAGTCTTCCAGATTATAATTGTGAAAGGGTTGTCATTTTTGTTATTCGCCTTGAGATTTCCTTGGGTAGTGCATGTAGTTGGATTCAATATTGGACATCTGTGGGGATGTGTTATCACTTGTGTTATGTTATTATCAGTTTGTGCACTGTCTACCCTTAGGTGTTGAATGAGTTATTGTGTTGTCGATGGGGGAGTGGCTTTCAACGGGGGCTGGGACACAAAGTGGTCCCAAGATAACTCATGTGGAAGTCAGTGTAATCAGTGGAAATTAAATAACCTACATTAGGCGAACGGGTAGTTAACATATTTAACTTGATAATTAGCCTCACTCATTGGCTCAAGGGCTTGTGTTAGACTTGAGATGAGTCAGGAAGGCCTGGAATGGCAAGATCGTGATCTTGTCTTCTCCAAAGATAGTCAATTCCGTACTAGTGTTCATGTGGGGCCGGAGTTTGTAAGAGGTTACCAAGATAACCCAAGATGGGGGTCGGGACCTAGGAAGATCTCCTTAGGATAACCAATGCAACCTTTGTGATGACGCTCCTCCTATGACAACAGTTAGTTTGTATTGTACAGTGGTTGTTCTTAATTCTATGATTCTAGAAGCAATGTAACCCTATGTTTTGTATTTGCTGGTACAGTGTGGTTTTGTACTTTTCCTATGTCTAGAGGTAGTAGGTTTGTCTTGGTTACCTATTACTATCTGCTAGCACGGGGGTTGGGCCTACGGGTACCACATGGCTGGGTGGCGTGCACCTTACATTTTTGGGCTTTCTCTTCATGTTCGTGATGGAAGGATCTTCTAGTTCGAGGAGCTCATGTGTTTCTATGGATTTGTACTTCCCTTATAATTATTGTAACAATGGACACTATATATTGTGTTCCTTATTTGTAATCAAGGAGGATTCCTTGTGTTGTAATTGTAACACTATGTATGTTCTATTCATCATTGGATTAAATGGTATATATTGTTAGATGGTGTTGTATCTGTGGAAATATGTTCATTACTTTTCTTTGTGTTAGATTTATTATGAAATGGTGAATGATTTGTTGTATGTTATTATCGTGATTTAATTCCATATACTATGTTTTAGAATAATTTTGTAAGTTTTGAAAATCACATGTAGATGCATTGCGTGGCCTAGAGGATGTATGTGTTAGAGTAGTTTACTTCACTTGTCATTGTTACTCTTTTTAAGAAAAAATATTAGTTGTACTTTTGTAGTGTTGCATCGTCCTCTAGGTTGCAGGACGGGGTTTTACACTTGGTATTAGAGCCTAGGTTGAAGCACTGGGAACTCTAGGTTAATTGGAAACCATTAAGTTGTTTGTGTAGGATTTAAGTTGCATATCTTATCTTACACCTTGGTGTGTTTGTGCAAGATCATACCACCTAGGATAGGTCGAGGTCGTGGTCATGGCCATAGAGGCAGACATGGAGGTAGCTAGCAGAACTCACCTTTGCATGTTTCTCATGATTCAGATCGCGAGGAACAATAGGCTTCTCAAAACATTCTAGGAGGTGGTATTCAATATCCAGATCCACCAGGGGTCGAAGACACTCAGTTACGTCAATTGTTACAGAATACTCTTGCCCGTCTTGGACCAAGATAGGAAGTAGTGCAGATTGTTGTTAGAGAGAGATGTACCAGTTCAGTCAAAGGCAATGGTAGTTGCACACATGAGAGATTTACTTAGAGCTCGACCACCTTTATTTGATGGATCAGGTAGTAGTTTAGAGGCTAAGACCTGGCTGATTGACCTGAAAAAATGCTTTGTTATGCACCCGTATGGTAGCAACACCAAAGCTAGATGTGCGATTATGCACCTGAGAGGATTTGCTTCCACATGGTGGAGATTGGAGGAGCAAAAGCTCCATATTGATATCGGTACCATATCTTAGGAGATGTTTCTAAAGAGGTTTCACACCATATTTATCTTTGATCATTGGCGACAACGTCATGGTGATGAGTTCCATACTCTACAACAGATGACTATGTTAGTGGAACAATATGATTGTCATTTTTATGAGCTCAAATAGTACGTAGGCATTGGGGATGATGAGGGAATGTTGGTGCAACACTTTCTTAGGGGCTTAAATGCCCGGATCAGTGGAGGTGTGCAGGTTTTCAAACCCAAGACTATGGAGACCATGATAGACAAGGCCAAACTTGTAGAGGAGAATTTGGCAATGGCATTGGGCGGTCATGTAGGGTGCAGATGGGAAGTACTTCAGCTATAGGGCCTAGTGCACGCAGTGGCTAGACTCAGGGAGCTGGACCACCCAGGGCACAATAGACACCAGCATAGAGTGGACAGTACTAGAACTCACAGGGAAAATGAAAGGATTTTCCACCTAGACAGAGCGACAATTATCAGTGAGGGGGTGACAGGGACTGGAGGTGTGCCAAACACTTCAGTAATGTACAACAGACACAGTGTAATCAGTCTACCTTTAGGGGTAGTGTTCAATAGTCTAGTGCACCATTTGGAGGTAGTTTTCCATGGTCTAGTGTACCTTCAGGTGATAGAGACTTCAGTAGAGGTACTGGTTGTTTCGCTTGTGGCCAGCAGTGTAACACCCCTCCATTTTGGATGTTTGGATCGACATTGTTTTCTTTGTAATGCTTTGTTCTGTTTATGCTATGACTTTGGAACTTGGTTACTTTTGATCGCAATTGTTAAACGATGTGAGTGGTATATTTTGATGTGATGTTATTTTATTTTGATGTTATCTTTATGGCATGCTTTGGATTAACTTAGAAGATATTTGATTTAATGATGCTTTATGCTTTTGATCATATCATTGATGTTATAATCATCAGTTAGTAATTGTGTATTGGTGAAGGGGACAAGATTGTATCACTCGCTTGCGAGTGCCCTACAATTATGAGATTTCCTCTTCACAGTGTGTTTGATCATATTATATATAGATGCATGTTCGATGTACTCTTTGTTCGTAGGTTGACAGGTACATGACATCGACTCCACCTGGTTCACAGGTTTGAGTGTGTCTAGTGACCAATGGTAATCGATTGGGAGATAGTAGCTAGGTTTTCCGTGCCAAGTTGTCACCCTAGTCATAGTGTGTTGTCGGGTTGTTGTTGGGTTGGTTATTTTAATTTGGTCCATTTCACCTTGAGTATTTATTTAATTTCAAATTTTAAAGGTTATTAGATGATGGGTGTAGTTAAAATGATGTTTAAATGTAGCTTGTTGCAATGTTGAAATGTTATTTATTTTATTGATTAATTTGATTTAATTAATAAAATAATTTTTAGTTTATTGATTAACTAGGTTAATGGTGATAAATTAATGAAATGGTTGTTTTAGCATTATTATATATTAAGATTCAAATTTAAAATGGAAATGGAAATCATGTTAGATATTCAAGTTAAATGATAATAAAAATAGAAATGTGTTTAAATTTCACTTGTTGGAAATTTTGGATAAAATATATATTCCTTGCAACTTTGGGATTTTGGTTTTATATGAAATTTTGAAAATGCACGAGATTTGAAATAGAAAGTAAAATTGTTTTAAATGTAAAAGAAATGGAAATTTCCCCAAATTTTAAAATAAATTTAGTGGGTGGGATATTTTAGGGGTTTGACCAAAAATTTGGGGAAGTTCTATTTTAGCATTTTCCATTTCATATTATGGGAATTTTTTTATTTTTGGTGGAGATTTTTGGTGTGGCTGAATTTGGAGTTGAAGAGGAGATTGGAATCACCATTGTTGAAGTCTTCAAGCTTGGGGAGAAAACACCAGGTTCATCTTCATTTTTGTTTTCCCTTTTTGAAATAATATTCAAATTTCCTTATGTTGTTTGAAAACTCTTTGAATGCTATTTTGATGCAAAGAAAACCTATGTGAAATGAACTCAAATCTTGCAAACTGCTATTGGAATTAGGAAGAGAACCAAACAACAATCACAATGGAAAATAGAAAGAAAACCCACAAAAAAATCTTCATTTCAAACTGATATTTTAAACTCTTGTTGTATTGCTAGATTTAATTATGTTATTGCAAAAATTTGTTGTTCTTTTGCTCAATTTTAGACTAGAAATGAAAATTTGGGTATATGTATTGCAAATTTATAAATATGGTGTTGTTAGTTAGTTTGTTTTTGAGAAAGAAATTATTGTTTTTTTTTTTTAAAACCACGAAATGGAGTTTATGCTCTGTTGTTTTGCTTTTGGTTTTTTTTTTGGTTGTTTTTAAATTAAATGTAAAATCGTTTTTTTTTAGAAAAATGTATTATATTAAAAATATATATATTTAGGGTTGTGGAGGAGAGGGTCGAAGCCCTGCACCCCCCACGGCGCCCTTATGGGAGGTGCTGCTCCCACGCAGCACCCCCCATTGGGAGGCGCTGCCCACACAAAACCCCCCATATGGGGGAGGCTGCATGGTAGCCTAGCCACTCCCTTTTGGGAGGGGCCCACACCATGCCTTAGGTTATTTTTTGTTAGAAAAAGAAAAGGAAAACTTTAAAATTCATTTTTTATTTTTATATTATTTAATATTATATATTATATAATAATATATATATATTATATATATTATATTATATAATAATATATATATATATTATATTATATATATAATATATATGTTATATGTATATATATAATATTATTTTAATATTTAAATAATATTTTTTAAATTTTTTTTAATAATTTATTTATATATATATATATATATTATATATATACTTATGAATATATATCATATACATTTAATGTGTATATGTATATATATATAAGGTATATATGTATATTTTATATATATATATTTATCATATACATTTAATGTGTATATGTATATATATATATAAGGTATATATGTATATTTTATATATTTTTAAATAAATAAATTATTTGAATTTAAAGCAGTTTATTTAAATGATAATGATATATTTAAATATATCGATATAGTTGTATATACATTAAATATACACTTATATTATTTAATATATGTGGGAATTTAAACTTAGTTAAATTTATGTTGATTATTCTAGTATAATTGAAATAAAGATTGTTTTATTCTCATGAAATAATTTAGTTAGTTAAAAGACTGTATTTAATCAGCTAGTATGATTGAGCAAGAAAATTAAATGCTTAGCTTTGAATTTCGTAATGTTTATCAACGTGATTGGATTTTCCTCTCGCTTATGTACAAGGATATGAATTATTAATTTATACTATGCACTATGATGATTGAGTGAATTGGATTTACGAGATCCTAATATTAGTTGTTTTATTTCTTTTAAAGAATTATCTGAAATGCTTCCTTATGATGTGTGGCATTCATGCTTGGAGTGGGAAAATAGAGTAAATGTTTTGAAGTCTTCCAGATAGGGGTTCGTTTATTGGTATGGGTTGTCATTATGTTAGTCAACCTCTATTTTTCTGTGGGAAGTGCGTATAGTTACACCTTGTTGTTTCACCCAGTTTTCATGAACGGGGATGGTTTGTGCCTCCTTGGGAATAGGAGAGGGTTATGTGGTTTGTGCCTCCTTTGGAAGGAGTGGGGTTTTTGTTTTGTTATCCTCCAGTGTTTGGAGTGAGTTTCCCTTGTTCGTTGCCTCCTTGGAATTGGAGAGGTCATCTTATCTAGTTTACCTATTGGATTGTGGTTTTGTACCGTGGTCGTGTTGTCGATAGGAGAGTCTCTCTTTGTGGGGGTCTGACACACAAAGGGGTGCCAGGGTAACTCACCTAGGGTTTAATAAAGTGATAATTTAAAAGAATTAATGGGGAACTTTCACACTAATAAAGATAATGAATGCCTCTCTCATGAAGCATATGTTTGTTAAGGCTTGAGATGAGACGAGACACATAGTTTTGCATGAGGGTCTGGTGGCCGGTAGAGGCAAGCCAAGGTAACCCAAGATGGGGGTCTGGTAGCCTAGGAAGGTTGAGCTAGGGTAACTCATGGAAATTTATGTATGACACTCCACCTACGTCAACAGTCAGTCAGATATTTCGTAGTGTACAAATGATGTTCATGATCATTGTTTTCTAGAAGCATTATAGCTTTGTGTTAAGTGATATTTTGGTTGTTGAGGTTTCAGTTTAGTTATGTTTTAGCCTATGTCTTGAGGTAGATGGTCTTGAATAGGAATTCCTGGTTATTATCTCCTAGCATGAGGGGTGAGCCTTCGAGTATCACATGGTTGGGTGGAACGTGCGCCTTAATCCGTTGGGTTGTCTTCTTGTTCGTGTGGATGAGATTTCCAGTTGGAGAGCTCGTGGGATCCAATTTCATTTTATGCTTTAGTCATTCAGTTGATCTTGTATTTATTACCCCTCATTTGTTATCGAGGCAGAATTTGTAATA
The DNA here is from genome assembly GCA_007258455.2 of Sequoia sempervirens. Lineage (NCBI taxonomy): Eukaryota > Viridiplantae > Streptophyta > Pinopsida > Cupressales > Cupressaceae > Sequoia > Sequoia sempervirens. The sequence goes on from VDFB02332062.1 coordinate 29,421, forward strand.
TGTAATCACGCTTATTGGATTTATCTCATTCGGGGAATGAGTGTTGTAACCTTATAGCTATGTGATCATTATTGGAATCAAGTGGTATCTCATATTCTTTGATGCAAATTATTATTTATGGAATGTATGTGAACTTAATTGTTAAGTAATTAAATGTTATGGTTATAATTGAATCTTTTTTGGGTTTAAGTAACTCAGTCTCGTAACCTTGGGGGATTGGTTGGCAATGGTTAGTGAACTTGCATGTTAATTATTCTTATTAAAAAAATAAAAAATTAGTTCGTTTGTGTAGTAATTTGCAATTCCCCTAGGGTCTCGTGGCGGGGCGTTACACATGGTATCAGAGCCTAGGTTTAAACACTGGGTACTCTGGGATAATGTGGAACCCATTAAGCCATTAGTTGCGTAGGTTATACTTTGGGCACGATGAGCCATGGCATTGACCTAGGTGCTTTGTTCGTTATTTTATGATTTCCTTTTGTGTTGATCTCACTTGTCTACCTAGAAGTTGTGGTTACGTGGTGTAGGTCCAATGGTGCAGGAAACTAGTGGAAAGGGTAGGATCCTCGGTGTAGTGTACAATGCACCGATATCCTTCCTACTGGAAGAATGCATTATGGACAATTGTGCAATGTGTGAATTTTGTGTGCAGTGTGTGGTGGATGACAACAAGCTTTGTCATTATGTCCGCCCCTTGCATGTCTTCTTGTGCTTTACCTCATTGTGCAAGTGATTGCCTGATTGACCCTATGTGGTTTTGGAGTTGCTTTTGCATGTTATATTGTATAGAAATTATGAAATATGATAATAGAAAATGAATGATCATGTTGTTAGTTCATAGAGATTTGTGCATGCTCTCATATGATTGATGCATTTGTGTGAAAGTGATTGTGTGATGATGAAACCATGATTGCATTTGTGCCTATGTTAGAACTGTAAATATCTCTTGTCTTCTCTCTCTTCCCATTGGTTTAACGAAGATGCCTGTCCTTGAGTGTGTGGTGTATTGAAAACCATGGTATGTTGTATCTTATGAGAAAATGCATATGTATTCATGAAGGTTGTTTTATTAGATCAAACCTTGGGTAAAGGACCTAAGTCCCCAAGTTGCATTCATAATCATGGAAAACGTATAATATGAATAGAAAAATCATTTTGCAGTAAGTAAAAGTTTAGAAAAAAAGGGATTAGTGAAACCATTGCATGATAATGATAATTGCATAATAGGTACATCTTGTTGGTAAGGCCTATAGTCCCCAACTTTATTGTTGAGTCTTAAGAAATCGTGTAGATGTTAAATTAGTGTACCTGGATTCAAAATGCAAAATGTTAAATGAATGTTGAAGTGATAATGTTGCATACCTTGTCTTGAGTAAACATTGTAATGATATCACACTATGTGTGGCCTTGTGAGGATTCCCAGTGATGTGTATTGGTGCATATGTGTATTATCTATGTTAATCCTTATATATGTGTTTTGGAATTTTGGTTCGTGGTTGCTTCACCATGTTGAGTGTATAGATTGACAATGTGCTTGGTTGTGTTGATTATAGCACGGGTTGCTGTTGTTTTTATCTTGAGATATGGAGTGGTTCAGTTTTAGAACCATTGATTATGTGTGATTTTATTGAGTTTGTACTAGGGGTATTTGCAGGCTTCCAGGAGTAAGCCTGACCGTAGGGGGGAGGATGTAACACCCCTCCATTTTGGATGTTTGGATCGGCAGTGTTTTCTTTATAATGCTTTGTTCTGTTTATGCTATGACTTTGGAACTTGGTTACTTTTGATCGCAATTGTTAAACGATGTGAGTGTTATATGTTGATGTGATGTTATTTTATTTTGATGTTATCTTTATGGCATGCTTTGGATTAACTTAGAAGATATTTGATTTAGTGATGTTTTATGCTTTTGATCATATCATTGATGTTATAATTGTCAGATAGTAATTGTGTATTGGTGAAGGGGACAAGATTGTATCACTCGCTTGCGAGTGCCCTACAATTCTAAGATTTCCTCTTCACGGTGTGTTTGATCATATTATATATATATGCATGTTCAATGTACTCTTTGTTCACAGGTTGATAGGTACATGACATCGACTCCACCTGGTTCACAGGTTTGAATGTGTCCAGTGACCAACGGTAATTGATTGGGAGATAGTAGCTAGGTTTTTTGTGCCAAGTCATCACCCTAGTCATAGTGTGTCATCGGGTTGTTGTCGGGTTGGTTGTTTTCATTTGGTCCATTTCACCTTGAGTATTTATTTAATTTCAAATTTTAAAGGTTATTAGATGATGGGTGTAGTTAAAATGATGTTTAAATGTAGCTTGTTGCAATGTTGAAATGTTATTTATTTTATTGATTAATTTGATTTAATTAATAAAATAATTTTTAGTTTATTGATTAACTAGGTTAATGGTGATAAATTAAATGAAATGGTTGTTTTAGCATTATTGTCTATTAAGATTCAAATTTAAAATGGAAATGGAAATCATGTTAGATATTCAAGTTAAATGATAATAAAAATAGAAATGTGTTTAAATTTCACTTGTTGGAAATTTTGGATAAAATATATATTCCTTGCAACTTTGGGATTTTGGTTTTATATGAAATTTTGAAAATGCACGAGATTTGAAATAGAAAGTAAAATTGTTTTAAATGTAAAAGAAATGGAAATTTCCCCAAATTTTAAAATAAATTTAGTGGGTGGGATATTTTAGGGGTTTGACCAAAAATTTGGGGAAGTTCTATTTTAGCATTTTCCATTTCATATTATGGGAATTTTTTATTTTTGGTGGAGAGTTTTGGTGTGGCTGAATTTGGAGTTGAAGAGGAGATTGGAATCACCATTGTTGAAGTCTTCAAGCTTGGGGAGAAAACACCAAGTTCATCTTCATTTTTGTTTTCCCTTTTTGAAATAATATTCAAATTTCCTTATACTGTTTGAAAACTCTTTGAATGCTATTTTGATGCAAAGAAAACCTATGTAAAATGAACTCAAATCTTGCAAACTGCTGTTGGAATTAGGAAGAGAACCAAACAACAATCACAATGGAAAATAGAAAGAAAACCCACAAAAAAATCTTCATTTCAAACTGATATTTTAAACTCTTGTTGTATTGCCAAATTTAATTATGTTATTGCAAAAATTTGTTGTTCTTTTGCTCGATTTTAGACTGAAAATGAAAATCTGGGTATATGTATTGCAAATTTATAAATATGGTGTTGTTAGTTTGTTTGTTTTTGAGAAAGAAATTATTGTTTTTTTTTTTAAAACCACAAAATAGAGTTTATGCTCTATTGTTTTGCTTCTGGTTTTTTTTTGTTGCTTTTAAATTAAATGTAAAATTATTTTTTTATAGAAAAACTTATTATATAAAAAAAAAATTTATTTAGGGTTGTGGAGGGGAGGGCCAAAGCCCTGCACCCCCCACAGCAGCCTTATGGGAGGCACTGCTCCCACGCAACACCCCCCATTGGGAGGCACTGCCCACACAGCACCCCCCATATGGGGGAGGCTGCATGGCAACCTGGCCACTCCCTTTTGGGAGGGGCCCGCGCCATGCCTTAGGTTATTTTTTGTTAGAAAAAGAAAAGGAAAACTTTAAAATTCATTTTTTATTTATTTTTATATTATTTAATATTATATATTATATAATAATATATATATATATTATATTATATTATATTATATATATATATATTATATATGTTATATGTATATATATAATATTATTTTAATATTTAAATAATATTTTTTTTATTTTTTAATAATTTATTTATATATATTATATATATATACTTATGAATATATATCATATACATTTAATGTGTATATGTATATATATAAGGTATATATGTATATTTTATATATTTTTAAATAAATTAATTAGTTGAATTTAAAGTAGTTTATTTAAATGATAATGATATATTTAAATATATCGATATAGTTGTATATACATTAAATATACACTTATATTATTTAATATATGTGGGAATTTAAACTTAGTTAAATTTATGTTGATTATTCTAGTATAATTGAAATAAAGATTGTTTTATTCTCATGAAATAATTTAGTTAGTTAAAAGACTATATTTAATCAGCTAGTATGATCGAGCAAGAAAATTAAATGCTTAGCTTTGAATTCCGTAATGTTTATCAACGTGATTGGATTTTCCTCTCGTGTATGTACAAGGATATGAATTATTAATTTATACTATGCACTATGATGATTGAGTGAATTGGATTTACGAGATCCTAATATTAGTTGTTTTATTTCTTTTAAAGAATTGTCTAAAATGATTCCTTATGATGTGTAGCGTTCATGCTTGGAGTGGGAAAATAGATTAAATGTTTTGAAGTCTTCCAGAGAGGGGTTCGTTTATTGGTATGGGTTGTTGTTATGTTAGTCAACCTTTGTTTTTCCATGGGAAGTGCATATAGTTACACCATGTTGTTTCACCCGGTTTTCACGAACGGGGATGGTTTGTGCCTCCTTGGGAATAGGAGAGGGTTATGTGGTTTGTGCCTCCTTTGGAAGGAGTGGGGTTTGTGTTTTGTTATCCTCTAGTGTTTGGAGTGAGTTTCCCTTGTTCGTTGCCTCCTTGGAATTGGAGAGGTCGTCTTATCTAGTTTACCCATTGGATTGTGGTTTTGTACCGTGGTCGTGTTGTCGATAGGAGAGTGGCTCTTTGTGGGGGTCCGACACACAAAGGGGTGCCAGGGTAACTCACCTAGGGTTTAATCAAGTGATAATTTAAAAGAATTAATGGGGAACTTTCACACTAATAAAGATAATGAATGTCTCTCTCATGAAGCATGTGTTTGTTAAGGCTCGAGATGAGAAGAGACACATAGTTTTGCATGAGGGTCCGACGGCCGGTAGAGGCAAGCCAAGGTAACCCAAGATGGGGGTCCAGTAGCCTAGGAAGGTTGAGCTAGGGTAACTCATGGAAATTTATGTATGACACTCTACCTATGTCAGCAGTAAGTCAGATATTGTGTGGTGTACAAATGATATTCATGATCATTGTTTTCTGGAAGCATTGTAGCTTTGTGTTAAGTGATATTGTGGTTGTTGAGGTTTCAGTTTAGTTATGTTTTAGCCTGTGTCTAGAAGTAGATGGTCTTGAATAGGAATTCCTGGTTACTATCTCCTAGCACGAGGGGTGAGCCTTCGGGTATCACATGGTTGGGTGGAACGTGCACCTTAATCCGTTGGGTTGTCTTCTTGTTTATGTGGACGAGATTTCCAGTTGGAGAGCTCGTGGGATCCAATTTCATTTCATGCTTTAGTCATTCAGTTGATCTTGTATTTATTACCCCTCATTTGTTATCGAGGCAGAATTTGTAATATGTAATCACGCTTATTGGATTTATCTCATTTAGGGAATGAGTGTTGTAACCTTATTACTATGTGATCATTATTGGAATCAAGTGGTATCTCATATTCTTTGATGCAAATTATTATGTATGGAATGTATGTGACCTTAATTGTTAAGTAATTAAATGTTATGGTTATAATTCAACTTTTTTTGGGTTTAAGTAACTCAGTCTCGTAACCTTAGGGGATTGGTTGGCAATGGTTAGTGAACTTGCATGTTAATTATTCTTATTTAAAAAAAAAAAATTAGTTCGTTTGTGTAGTAATTTGCAACTTCCCCTAGGGTTGCATGGTGGGGCGTTACAAGCAGGGTCACATAACTCGACAGTGTCCCAATAAGGACACATCTGGATATACTTAGAGGCCCGTAGCTTCAGAGATGACAGTAGGTGATGCAGGTAGATCACATAGAGTGTTTACTACGATGGATACCCACCAGACCCAGCATTGAGGTGTGGTTGGAGAGGTTTCTAGTGGAGGACAGGCATCGTTCTTTGGGAACCGTGCACATCCTTCAGCGTCAGGAGTTGATCCTTAGGGGTTGAGATACTGATACTTCTGCTTCATGGGAAGATGCTACCAGGATGAGGGAGCTCTACCCTTATTTGTTCACAGGCTTCCATGAGTAAGCCTGATCCTAGGGGGAAGGATGTGAAACCCCTCTATTTTGTTATGTTTTTCTTGATAGCTCAGATACTTTGTTAGACCTTATTTTATGTTATGGTTGTTCTATCACTGACAGTGGAGTGATGATAGACTATATGGATGTGATGATACATTATTTGCATGGTGATTATGTTTAATATGCTTTATGTTTGCATAGATGCTTAGTTGTGATGACATTGCTATATATGCTTATTGTAGTTTAATTGATATATTATCTCGTCAGTTGATGTGACATTGTATTGGTGAAGAGAACAATATTGCATCACTCGCTTGCGAGTGCCCTGTGATTTCTGTGATTCTCTCTTCACGGTGTGTATGAATTATTATCTGTATACATGTACGACTTTTGCTTTTGTTGTAGGTTTGCAGGTACATGATAACGACTTCACCTAGTTTCATAGGTCTAAGTGTGTCCACAACTCAATAGTAATTATTGGGAGATAGTAACGGGCTACCTAGTCAAACCCTTACCCTAGCATAGTGTGTCGTCAATCTGTATGTTGGTCATGTTCCTTATCCATGTTGGTCTTGGTATTTTATTTACCGTGCAAGTTTAAATTGAAAGGATTAAGTTTTGTGTTGTGATTAAGTATTTAATTAATATGGACATTTTATTATAAATTAATTAATATGGACATTTTATTATAAATTAATTAATTTAATTTAAGTTATATTATAAAGTAATTTAAATTATTAGATTAAATGTGGATTTAAATAAATAAGTGATTTAAATGTGATTTGAATTAAATAAATTATTTTTAATTTTAAATGCATATTTGGGAAAAGATCTTAGAAATATCTTGGTTTGTTAAAGAAGAGATATTTGTTGTGTGAACTGGAAGTTAGAAGGATTTGTTTTCTTATTGTCTTAAAATTGATTTATGGAAAGATTGATTGAAATTGGTGAAAAAGAGGAAGTTGTTTTCACGAGAAAAAGAAGAACAAAGGTTTTCAGGAAATAAAAGATTTGTTCTATGGTTTGAAGAAATTGTAGATCTTAGAAGCTTTCTGATAATTTAGGAATCTAGTTTTTTATATTCTTGGCTGTGGTTTATTTATGTTCTCTGGGAAGTGGTAATTTTTCTAGAGGAAGCTTTGGCAACATTAGCAAATTGAAGTTTACAGAGAAGCTTGACATCAATCCTAGAGGCGAAAATTCTTCTGGAACAAGTTCTTTAATTGTTTTGTTAATTTTAATTTGAAAAGAGAAAAGTTAAATTATTATTGTATAGCAAATTGGAAAGGTGTAGAAGAGGATTTCTTTACTTTAAAAGCTTTTGTTTTTGAAATAATTTGTCGTGATTGTTACAGCTTCTGTAGAAAAATAGTTTAGATCCTCTGTAAATTTATTATTTGAAATAGATTTATACAAAAGAAAATTATAGATAGGCTTTAGAACCTCTATTGAATTTAAATCAAAGCTTAGAAAACATCTTTTTGGAAAATTGAATTTAATCTTCTCTGTAGAAAATGGTAAATTACTGTGAAGGTTTTATATCTCTGTAGGAATGATTTTTAACACAATAGATAATTCAAATGAAAATAATTGTGAATTTAGGAAACCTCTGTAAAAATATTTCTACATTGTCTTTGTAGAAAACTTCTGAGAAAAATAATTTAGCCTCTATGAAAAACTGTAAATACTACTTGTAGAAAGTTTTTTTTTGTGAAGATAATTTGACCAAATGAAACATTATTGTTGATTAATACATATATGTGTGTGTGTGTGTGTGTGTGTGTGTGTGTGTGTATATTTTAATATATACATATACATATACATATATATATATATATCTGTATATCTTCATGATATTTTCCTGTTGAAATGTATTTTGGTGAAATTTTTTATAAAACAAAACTTGATCTCAAATGTACAACGATTTTGTATTAATAAAATTGCAGTTAAAAAAAATAGTAATTAATGTTTGTGAAGGCGTAGGGGGGCTACCCACAACCGTCCCCCACAAAGGGAGACAGACTGTGAGGCAACGCTCAGCGCTGCCTTCATAGGCAGCACCGACACTGTCAACACAACCCACACCCATGTAAGGCTTCGGCTGTGTTCAACCTTTCCCATATACTGTACATGCAGTATAGTTTTGTTTATAAAATTTCGTCCGCCCTTTTTAAACTTGTATGTGATTCAAGTTTTTTTAATATATATATATATATATATATTATATATATATAATATATTATATATATATAATATAAATGTTATTTATAATATATATTTTATATATTATATATAATATATATACTTATATTTTGGAAATTGTATTTTAATGTTTTCAATAATATATATATATATATTAAATATATATTTTTTTTAAATGGATAATTTGTTAAGGAGATGATTTTTAAATAAATATTGGAATATATTAATTTGATTTTATATTTCGATAATAGAGATATATATATTTATTTAAGAAGGTTATTTAGGTGCATGCAAGCACGCGTAGTTAGATGGAAATGATTAATTAGTTTAATTGTGAAATTGGGTTAGATATTATGTGTGGTTGTGAAACTGTAGTTAAACTTGTGATATTATTTCGTTGTGGATTATTAATGGGAGTTGTGTTTTGAATAATGTATTTTAGTGTGAAATATTGTTCTATTGGATTTAGGAAATCTGAATAGTATTTCTTTTAATTACATGAGATTGTTTATTTTAATTTCTAGTATTTCTATAATTGGGCACTGTGGGGAATATTTGTTGTAGAGAAAATATAAGTCTTCCAGATTATAATTATGAAAGGGTTGTCATTTTTGCTATTCGCCTTGAGATTTCCTTGGGTAGTGCATGTAGTTGGATTCAGTATTGGACATCCGTGGGGATGTGTTATCTCTTGTGTTTTGTTATTATCAGTTTGTGCACTGTCTACCCTTGGGTGTAGAATGAGTTATTATGTTGTCAATAGGGGAGTGGCTTTCAACGGGGGCTGAGACACAAAGTGGTCCTAGGATAACTCATGTGGAAGTCAGTGTAATAAGTGGAAATTAAATAACCTACATTAGGCGAATGGGTAGTTAACATATTTAACTTGATAATTAGTGTCGCTCATTGGCTCAAGGGCTTGTGTTAGACTTGAGATGAGTCAGGAAGGCCTGGAATGGCAAGATCATTATCTTGTCTTCTCGAAATATAATTGATTCTGCATTGGTGTGCATGTGGGGCCAGAGTTCATAATAGGTTACCAGGATAACCCAAGATGGGGGTCGGAACCTAGGAAGATCTCCTTAGGATAACCAATGCAACCTTTGTGATGACGCTCCTCCTATGACAACAGTTAGTTTTTATTGTACAGTGGTTGTTCTTGATTTTGTGATTCTGGAAGCAATGTAACCCTATGTTTTGTATTTGCTGGTAAAGTGTGGTTTTGTACTTTTCCTGTGTCTAGAGGTAGTAGGTTTGTCTTGGTTATCTATTACTATCTCCTAGTACGGGGGTTGGGCCTACGGGTCCCACATGGTTGGGTGGCATGCACCTTACACTGTTGGGTTTTCTCATCATGTTCGTGATGGTGGGATCTTCTAGTTCGAGGACTTCCCTTATAATTATTGTAACAATGGACACTATATATTGTATTCCTTATTTGTAATCAAGGAGGATTCCTTGTGTTGTAATTGTAACACTATGTATGATCTATTCATCATTGGATTAAATGGTATATATTGTTATATGGTGTTGTATCTGTGGAAATATGTTCATTACCTTTCTTTCTGTTAGATTTATTATGAAATGGTGAATGCTTTGTTGTATGTTGTTATCATGAGTTAATTCCATATACTATGTTTTAGAATAATTTTGTAAGTTTTGAAATTCACATGTAGACGCTTTGCGAGGCCTAGAGGATGTATGTGTTAGAATAGTTTACTTCACTCGTCATTGTTACTCTTTTTAAGAAAAAAAATTAGTTGTGTTTCTGCAGTGTTGCATCATCCTCTAGGTTGCGGGACTGGGTTTTACAAGAGAAGAGAATTTTATGTCACTAGAGACTCAACCATATTGGTGAGAAGGGTCTTAGAGCCCTAAAATAAATACCTCATAGAGGGGCTTGATGATTATAAACTCAATCTTGAATTTTGCAAACAATGCGTCTATGGAAAATAAAACCATGCTTATTTTTATACTAGTTCTCTAAAATCTTCTTGGGTTTTGAACTATAATCATTCATATACATGTGTTTGGTCTTGTTAATGTACCTTCATTATCAAAATTTGTATATATTTCATTTCATTTATTTATGAATATAGTACAAGGACATTTATGTATTTCATTAAGAGTAAATATGAAGTCTTTAGTTGATTTATGGATTTTAAATCCTTGATTGGAAATCATACTAGTAAAAATATTAAGTGTTTGAGGATTGATAATGGTGGTGAGTTTTGTTCAAAATAATTTGACAAGTTTTGTAGAGAACACATGATTGAGCAACATAATTTGAATCCATGCACCCCTCAACAAAATGGATTTATGGAGAGGATTAACAATACAATACAACTAAAATATGACTATAAAAGAGGCTATTGGTATGAGTGATGTAGATTCTTGGATGAAATCCATGGATGAAAAAATGATTGCATTGAATAAAAAAACATAGGATCTAGTACCTTTTCCTCCAAGACAAACCTTTTGATTATAAATGGGTGTTCAAGAAAAATTTAGGTCCTAATGGTAGTGTTGAGAAGCATAAATCATGGATAGTCATGAAGGGGTATTCATAGGTGGAGGTAATTGATTATGGTGAAATATTCTTTCCTATAGAAAAGTTAGCATCTATTTGGTTCCTATTATTACTAGATGCAAATTATGAATTAGAAGTTGAGTAGATGGATGTGAAGATAGTATCCTTCATGGTGATTTGGAGGAGGAAATTTATATTTCATAAATAGATCATTTCATTGTGAAAGGAAAATAAAATCTGGTTTACAAGTTGAAGAAGTCTTTGTATGGTTTAAAATAGTATCCTAGAACATGTGGTACTAAAAGTTTGATATCTTTGTGTTGAGCTTGGTATTTTTAAAATTAAAATAAAATTATTATTTCTATTATAAGATTAATAATGATTTAATTCTCATAATTCCATTGTATGTGGATGATATTCAATGTTTTTTGGGGATGGTAAAACTATGATTTTTAATTTGAAGTCTCAGTTTTCAGCACTAGATTTGAAATGAAAAAAATAGGTATAGCTAGGTACATTCTGGGAATTATATCAAAAGATATAGAGCCAATAGAAAGCTTTGGGAGCAAGTAGTGTTGGAGAGATTTAACATGAAAAATTATAGATCCTTGGTAGTTCTTGTTCTACAAGGGATGCATTTATCTATGGAGGATTGCCCAAAATATCCTACTAAGATGGAGGACATGACCAAAGTACCATATGTGAGTAATATTAGAAGTTTGATGTGTTCCATGGTCTATCCAAGACCATACATTCCCCAAGAAGTGGGAGTCCTAAGTTTATTTGTGGCTAATTATGTATAGATGCATTAGGATGCATTTAAGTGAGCATTTAGATACTTTCAAGGTACTTTCAAGTATTCCATATATTTTCATGGTTATCCTACTTGACATCAACATAAACTTTGTATTTGTGTCCATATGTGGATTCAAATTAGGTAAGTTGCATTGATAGCAGAAGATCCACTAGTGGATATGTGTTCACAATGTTTAGTGGTGTTATTAGTTGGATGAGTAAGCAACAAGTTATAATTGCTTTATCCATCATAGAAGAATAGTATATGATAGCTACTCATGCTTGTAAGAAATCAATTTGGGTTAGAAATTTATGTTTAAATGTTGAGATTTATGTGGGATGATTACCATCAATTGTGATAGTTAGAGTATCTATTTCTTAGCAAATAATCCGACTTTCCATGACAAAAAAAATATATATTGAAGTTCAATTTTATTTTTTCTATGACATGGTGGAAGCTAGGAAGGTGAAATTGAAAAATGTTGACACTTTGATGAAAGTTGGAAATGTATTGAAAACCCTACGAGCACAGAGAAATTCATATGGTGTTCTAATTCCATAGGCCTCATGACACCTAGCAATTGACTACTGTTTGACTCTTCAAAGGTCTTCAATAAGTGGGAGAATGTTGGGATTAGGTTGTATCAACCTTTACAAGTCCTAGCATTTAATTTGGTGAATATTTATTTATTTTATGCTAAAGTTTATTTCCTACTAATGTCAAGTCATATTATGGTACCTACTAGTTCAGGTTTCATCCTACATGGATATGACTATATGACATGTAAGCTAAATATGTGGAAGTAGGTGTCCCACTTGGTGGACCCCAATAGAGGCTATTTTTATGGCAATAATATGTCATAATTAGTTGTAAGAGTTCACTCTATTATGAATTATGACAAATTATGACAATGTAAGAGTCAAGTATGACAAACTATGGTAGGTGGGCCCCATGTGAATGAGGCGCCTATGCATGCAAGGTGTTTGCATGCATACAAGTGTATTGTATGTTGAGGGGGTCTTATGCATGTGGAGAAGGGTGTTGGAAATGGAAAAAGAAAAGAAAGTGGATCCCTATTATGACATTGCACTTCATGCAAGGTTTTTGCATGTGAGAAAGTGTTGTGTATTGTAAGCAAGCTAAGGTAGCAGAACAACTTCCTACACTAATCTTGAGAGGAGAATAATGCAAAACTTTTACAGATCTTTAATAGTTACAAAAACATAAATAAACATAAATATTATGCATACCATGACACAATGATTTATCTGGGGAATACCCTTTTGGGAGAAAAACTCCACACTCCAAAAGTTGCCCAATATATTATTCAGTAAATCACAAAGATTACAATATACTTGTAGAGAAAACTTCTCGTAGGAGTATCACCACTCATAGATCAAGAGACAACACAACCACTATCAAACTCTCATAAATTATCAAAATCTCTACCGCAGTCATAATACAACACCCTCATAAAGTAGAGTTACATTTTAGGGAAAGACATGCCAAAAAAATATCTGCCATTAGATCTAAAACCTAATAACGAACAGTCTAGATTTACAATGTATCATTTATCTAATGTATTTCAACCATTCTAGAAGTTTCCTGAAAAATTTAACACGCTCACATTTTTCTCTGTGTTTCTATTGTATACACCTATCAGTGTAACTAGGAAACATATATATAAATATATATATACATCCTATCAACAATAAACCACATATAATTACAAGGTCGAGACACATTTTCCCAACAAATCTCCCACTTATCGAACACCTTGCAAAAGCAACGTGAGGGTGTAAACACCATCTCTTTAATTGCTAGGGGACAAAAGGCCCATAGTCTTTGAACACCATCTGAACTTCTTGTTGGAAATAGGATGCCATTTAATTGCAAATCCTAAACATTAATTATTTCATGTATCTCCTAGATTCTTGTAATGTATTCAACAACACTAAGATTAGGATGAGATTAATATTTGGATGAAATAAATCATGAAATTGAAATTTGTATTTATTCCTAAATAATAGGAGCATGTGGGTGCACACATGGTAAGGTGAAACTCACCTTGTGTCCAGTTAACTATACGATAACAATTAACACTTCTAAATGCATGTAAAGATCCTAGGAGTTAGGATTTGATGTTTGCATGCTTGAAGTTCGTTAAGATCGTTAAGTTAAGTTTCAGTTTTCGGTTAGTTTAGTTCAGAATCTTTAGTTTAGTTTAGTTTTTTTCGGTTTTCGATTCCGATTCGGTTCAATCATCTTGGCATGCATGTTGGTTATTTTGAGTTGCATGTAGTTAGCTTCAGCTTAACTTGGAATGCATGGAGTTGTATATAGGGGACTACCTCCAGTTAACAAGGGATGACCATTCTTTGGGAATGGTGTTGAGTAAATGTTTCAGTTAACAATAAAGCACTTGAAGCCAACTTGGGCACCCAAGATGCTTTATTGGAATTAACTCCAATGCATGATAAGATATTTCTGAAGGCTCAGTTAAGTAGCTTTAATTGTGGGCACCATCTTTGAGGAATAGCTTTGGAATTATCACCGAAGTGAAGGAGAAGTTGTAGCTTCAGTTTGGGACACCCAAATGCATGATGCACATGTTGTAAGCTTTAGTCTTCACTGAAGAACTCTACTTGAAGGAATATGGTGTACCTTTTCAAGGGCTTGAGCTTATGCATTGTAATTATCACCATTTGATTATTACAAGGTTGCATATTGTCTCTATATCTCATTCAAGTTGAATAGAGTTTTAAGATTGATTATTGCAGGTGTGAAGAGGATTGGTAAAGACAGAAGAAGCATTCTCAAGCAAGAATTAGAGCTATTGTAATTCAGAGTTTGATTAATAGAATAATTCTTGGTGGAGTTTTTTCCCGAAAGGGTTTCTCCACGGTATATCTTGTGTGAAACTTCTATTATCCTATCTAGTTCTTCTAAATAATTCTCTCTACATTCTACAACAGTAAAATGGATTAATCAAGATAATCATCCACAAATAATTTATGTAACAAAGAAAAGACTTACTTAGAACAGCAATTTTGAAGTTTTACAGAGTATTAAGCTAAGAAAACACCTCATTTTTCAACATTTGGTATCAGAGCTGAGGTTGGGTAGAGTATTGGGACGCCTTTCTCTTAAAAGATTGGAGGTTTTTTAGCTTAGTGGGAGCTCTTATTATTTTTGTTATTTGCTGATTTTGGAATTAAGTTTTGTTATAATGAATTCAAGGTTAGAGATTGAAAGGTTCAATGGTTCTAACTATGAAATGTGGAAATTAAAAATGGAAGATCTTCTTGAAGAAAGAGATCAGTGGTTAGCGGTTAATAATGAGACAAAGACACCTACAACTATTTCAGATGAAGATTGGGCTAAGTTAGATAAGAAGGCAAGAGGAACAATAAGGTTATGTCTTGCTGATGTTGTTCTTTTAATGTTTCAATGGAAACCAGTGCATATAAATTATGGAAAAGAATAGGGGATATTTATCAAACTAAGAGTCTCACCAATAAGTTGTATCTGAAAAGGCAATTATATTCATTGAAAATGAAAGATGGTGATTCAGTTGCACAACATTTGAATGCTTTCAATTTAATTCTCAGTCAGTTAGCATCTGTAGATGTAAAGCTAGAGGATGAGGATAAGTGCATTTTATTACTTTGTTCATTACCAAATTCTTGGGAAAATCTAATTGTTGCAATTAGTGGTAATGGTGCAGATCCAAAGATGGACAACATTATTCCTACTCTCCTATCAGAGGAGATGAGGAGGAAGTCTAAGGAGGAAATCCAAGATGCCTTGTTTGTAAAAGGTAGGCCTAAGAAAAAGGAGCCTAAGGGAAACAAGGAAGGGAAGGGTAAGTCAGAAGGATGAAGTAAGGTAAAGTGTTGGAACTGTGGGAAACCAGGACATGTGAAGAAGGATTGTAAGAACAAGAAAGAGAGTTCTGATTCTTCTACAGAGGAGTCCTCGGATAATAGTAATGATGCATTGGTTATTTCAGCTAATATTGTTTGTGATAACTCTTTGCTTCATGTTTCAGAGTAATCTTCGTAGAGAGGATGGTAGTCACGATGCCATGTGTGACTCGGTATCACGGTTCAGTGGGAGTTGTTGGCAGTGACTTGGATGCATCATTGGTAAGGTTATCTCCATGTGGTTGGAGATATGGTTTCTTGGTTTAGAGTATATTTGTTATGGATGTCATGGTTTACTCTTGATACTAGTTTAGAGTTTGGCATATTTACATGGTTCTCTTGAGACTAAGATGTATAAGTATGTTATGATGCATGTGATCTCCTAAGAGGAGATGGTTAGATCATGGATGTCATGTTTATGTTCTTGATTCATGATTGGAGTTTTGACAATGATCTTGTGTAGTTCTCTTAAGTTTTGGGTACATTAATCATTTGCTTGTCTACTTCATGAAAGTGTTGTGTTGCATTTGGAGTTTGGCATGGATTGGTTGGTTACAGGTCCTCATGGATACTTGGAGAAATAGGTGAGGCTGGAATTCTCTTTTGGTAAGAGACATTTGTTGGAATGGTTACTTGTGAGAAAAAAATTTCAACAGAAAAGACCGAGGAGTCTACACCTTGGTTGAATGTGAATTCAACACACTCGGTGGTTTAGCATGCCTCTAAAGAGGTGGTTTGGTTACAGAGGCTTGGGAAAGGTAATGGTTTAGTTGATAATGGGAAGGTATTAATTGAGAAAGTTAACACTTTAATTAATGTTCCAAATTATCTTATGAAACCATACATATAAGTTCTCTTGGTTTTAATCATTTGCTTGGAAGCTTCATGATTATGCAGGTTGCATTTGAAGTTAGCATGGATTGATTAGTTGGTGCAAGAAGGCCATTGGCTTTGAGACTTGTACTTGTTTTATTATTCCTTGTTTAGAATAATTGCAATGTATAATGTCAAGTGGGAGAATGTTGGAAATAGGATGCCATTTAATTGCAAATCCTAAACATTAATTATTTCATGTATCTCCTAGATTCTTGTAATGTGTTCAACAACACTAAGATTAGGATGAGATTAATATTTGGATGAAATAAATCATGAAATTGACATTTGTATTTATTCCTAAATAATAGGAGCATGTGGGTGCACACATGGTAAGGTGAAACTCACCTTGTGTCCAATTAACTATACTGAGTAACAGTTAACACGAATGCATGTAAAGATCCTAGGAGTTAGGATTTGATGTTTGCATGCTTGAAGTTTTAAGATTTAAGTTAAGTTCGGATTCGATTCATTCAGTTTAGTTAGTCGGTTTAGTTTATTGTTTAGTTTAGTTGTTCGATTCGGTTAAGTTCTTCGGTTCAATTCATTCAGTTATCTTGTTGCATGCATGTTGGTTATTTTGAGTTGCATGTAGTTAGCTTCAGTTAACTTGGAATGCATGGCTAATAACATTGAGTTGTATGACAGATAACAGGGACTACCTCCAGTTAACAAGGGATGACCATTCTTTGGGAATGGTGTTGAGTAAATGTTTCAGTTAACAATAAAGCACTTGAAGCCAACCCAAGATGCTTTATTGGAATTAACTCCAATGCATGATAAGATATTTTTGATGGCTCAGTTAAGTAGCTTTAATTGTGGGCGCCATCTTTGAGGAATAGCTTTGGAATTATCACCGAAGTGAAGGAGAAGTTGTAGCTTCAGTTTGGGACACCCAAATGCATGATGCACATGTTGTAAGCTTTAGTCTTCACTGAAGAACTCTACTTGAAGGAATATGGCATACCTTTTCAAGGGCTTGAGATTATGCATTGTAATTATCACCATTTGATTATTACAAGGTTGCATATTGTCTCTATATCTCATTCAAGTTGAATAGAGTTTTAAGATTGGTTATTGCAGGTGTGAAGAAGATTGGTAAAGAGAGAAGAAGCATTCTCAAGCAAGAATTAGAGCTATTGTAATTCAGAATTTGAATAATAGAATAATTCTTGGTGGAGTTTTTTCCCTAAAGGGTTTCTCCATGGTATATCTTGTGTGAATCTTCTATTATCTTGTCTAGTTCTTCTAAATAATTCTCTCTACATTCTACAAAAGTAAAATGGGTTAATCAAGATAATCATCCACAAAGAATTTATGTAACAAAGAAAAGACTTACTTAGAACAACAATTTTGAAGTTTTACAAAGTATTAAGCTAAGAAAACACCTCATTTTTTCAACACTTCTCTGTGCTCACAAGCTTACTTACAGAATCAACAACATTCATCAAAGTATCTACCTTAACCAACTTCACCATGCCATCTTTGACCATATCTCTAACAAAATGATACTATACATCAATGTGCTTGGTCCTGACATGAAATTTCGAGTTCTTGGCTACACATATCACACTCTTATTGTTGCAATAAATTGTCACTACACCTTGTTTTATTCCAATATCTGAACATAGTATCTTAAGCCAAATCACTTATTTACAAGCATGAGTAGCTTCCATATACTCTGCTTCAGTAGTGGACAAAGCAACCACAGCCTATCGCTTACTCATCCAACTAATTGCACCACCAAATAAAGTAAACACAAGCATTGGTGGATTTTCTGCTATCAACATCACCTGCCTAGTCTGAATCCACATAACCATGAATATCAAGGGAAATTTCATCTTCAGTCATATTACTATGATAACATAAGGAATAGTATGAGGTACCCCACAAATATCTGAAGACTCTTTTAACTGCATCCCAATGAACTCTACCAGGATTAGACATATATATCTAGAAAGAACTCCCATTGCTTGGGAAATGTCTGGTATAGTACAAACCATAACATACATCAAACTTCCAACTGCACTCTGATAAGGCACTCTGCTCATGTCTTCCATCTCTAATGGGGATGTTGGAAAATCTGAAATAGATAACTTTGTTCCAACTAAAACAAGAACACACAATGGTCTAAAATCTTGCATATCAAACCTTTGTAAAATTGAATTCACATACTTACTTTGTCCAAGCCATAGCTTTATGTTCACTCTATCTCTTTTAATTTCCATCCCAAGAATGTGTTTAACTGCACCAAGATCTTTCATTTCAGATTTAGCAACAAGTTGAGATTTCAGTTCTGAAATCATACCTTTCCCTCTTCCAATAAACAACATATCATCAACATATAATGCAATAAACAGGAAATGATCACCATCAATTTATAATAAACACAATGATCTGATTTAGAAAGCTCAAATCCCAAACTCAACACATATGTGTCAAATTTTTGGTGCCACATCCTAGGACTATGTTTTAAGCCATACAAATATTTCTTCAATTTGCAAACCAATTTACTTTTACCTTTCACCATGTAGTGCTCTAGTTGTGTCATATAAATATCCTCCTCCGAATCACCATGAAGGAAAGCAGTTTTTACATCCATTTTCTCAACCTCTAAATCAAAAGCAACAACAATAGAAAGCAAAAATCTAATGGATGTCATTTTTGCAATAGGAGAAAATATCTCACCATAATCAACATCCTCAACTTCTTGTCTATCCTTGGGCCTCGATTCAACTTTCTCAGGTGTAGGAAGAAATTGAATCACATGTTCCTATTTACTTTGTTCTAGCTGTAATGTAACAAAAGAAGACTTAGTTTCTCTAAAAATTACACTTCTACTATGTATTACCTTATGTGCAACAAGATCCCAAAGCTTGAATTCTTTCACACCATAACTATATCTGATGAAGATACATTTCACATCCTTGTTCTCCAACTTTGTTCGCTTCTCATTTGGCACATGTGCATATGCCTTGCAACCAAAAACTATAAGATGTATCAATGAAGGCTTGCGACCCGACCATGCCTCTATAGGTGTCTTATTGACATGAGCTGATGTAGGAGACCTGTTAATCAAGTAACAGGCAGTGGCAACAACTTCAGCCCAAAACCTTTGTTCTAGACCAGCACCACTCAACATACTCCTAGCCTTCTCCATCAATGTCTTGTTCATTCTTTCTACAACTCCATTCTGTTGTGGAGAATACGGAGTTGTCTCCTGTCAATGAATACCAAAATCTTTACAAAATTTACCAAAATCATTAGAGAAAAATTCACTGCCATTATCAGTCCTCAAACATTTTATTTTATTTCCAGTCTGCAACTCAACCATTGCTTTAAATTCTTTAAATCGACTGAAAACTTCATATTTACTCTTTAGGAAATATACCCATGTCCTACTATAATCATCAATAAATGAAACATAATATGTGGATTTACCAATTGAAGGAACATCTACAAGACCAAACACATCATAATGAATAAGATCTAATACACCACAAGATTTATGAGAGCTTGAGTAAAACTAAACGCGGTTTTGTTTTCCATAAATGAAATGCTCACAAAAATCAAATTCAAGATTACAATAAGATAGAACTTCAATAAGGTTTTTATTTTTCAAGGTCCTTAGACCCTTTTCTCTAATGTGGCCAAGTCTCTAGTGCGATAACATAGTTTTCTCTACAGGTAACTTTGTCTTAGAAGAAAGAGCACCCTTGGGTACCCAAAATCCATGACCATTTACTAAAGGTGAAACCCTCACTTCTTCCATAGACTTGCTTTTCACTGAAGTATTATTGCACTCAACAATGCATGCATCTAGCTTATATAATATGCCATATCTGACACCTCTAGAAATCGCCATAGCACCTTTAACCATCTTGCATCTTGCATCAAAAAATAATACCTACACACCCGCATCTATTAGTTTGCTCATAGATAACAAATTTCATGCTAATCTAGGGATATGAAACACACCATTTATCCTTTCTATTCTACCATTAGGAAATTTGATTTTAACTTTACCACAACCATGTCTAAATGAGAATCATCACCCAAGTACACCTTACCTCCATCAAATTCTTCATATTCAAAAAACCATTCTCTATTAAAGGTCATATGGAAAGATGCACCTAAGTCAATTAACCATGCATCATTACCTGCACGAGTTGCCAAAGCTGCAATGAATGCCTCACCATCTTCCTTCTCGGACTCAAAATCATAATCAACTTTCTTTTTTTTCTTCTTATTTTCTTCTTTGCATTCCTTACGAACATGTCTAGGCTTACCATAGTTCTAACAAATAACTTTGGACTTTCTAGGAGATTTAGATCTCCCCCTAGACTTGGATTTTTCATGCTTCTCATTCTTCTTTCCTTTTTCCTTAGGTATTCCACAAACATTCAGGGCCTCCTTGGCAGTGATGAATACCTTCCTCCTCATGTCTTCAGAAAGAAAAACTCACACCACATCTTCAGTCTTCAAAATAACAGAAGTACTCCCAATAGCCATAACAAGGGAATCCCATGAATCAGGCAAAGAACAAAGCATAATCTGACATTTCTCTTCCTCATCCATTTTAACACCAACTAATGCCAATTGAGCCACCAACATATTGAATGCTTCTAGGCGGTTTGTTTAATTCGTCCACCCTCTTCCATTCTGAAGGAATACAACTTCTTCCTCAAGAAAATCTTGTTCACTAAAGATATGGCTTGATACATCTCACCAAGCTTCTTCCATAGTTTTTGTGCAGAGGTCTCTTCATGGACATTAATTAAAACAAAGTTTTCCAAGCATAATCTGATTCGACTTTTGGCTTTATGATCCATAACATCATATTGAGTAGCCTAAGTAGGATCTGCGGGCCTTGAAACATTCTCATCAACAGCATCCCATAGATCTTTGTTTATCAACAAATCCTCCATTTTTAGCTTCCACATCTCAAAATTATTTCCAAAAAATTTATCCACCTCTATTCTCCCTGATGAACTTGTCATCTGAAAATTTCTGCAACAAGATCACAAAGTGTCTTCTACACAAGCTCCCACTCAAATCTGGATTAGTTCAAAAAATCCACAATTGAAACCAAAGGTGATCAAGCTCTGATACCACTTGTAAGGAAGCTAAGGTAGCAGAACAACTTCCTACACTAATCTTGAGAGGAGAATAATGCAAAAAATTTACAGATCTTTAATAGTTACAGAAACAAAAATATACATAAATATCATGCATACCATGACATAGTGATTTACATGGGGAAAACCCTTTCAGGAGAAAAACCCCACACTCCAAAAGCCACCCAATATATTATTCAGTAAATCACAAATATTACAATATACTTTTAGAGCAAGCTTGATCACAAGAGTATCACCACTCAGAGATCAAGAGACAACATGACCACTATCAGACTCTCATAAATCATCGCAATCTCTAATGCAGTCATAATACAACGCTCTCATAAAATAGAGTTACATTCTAGGACAAGATAGGCAAAAAAAATCTGCCATTAGATCTAAAACCTAATAATGAACGGTCCAAATTTATAGTGTATCATTTATCTAATGTATGTCGGCCATTCTAGAAGTTTCTTGAAAAATTTAATGCACTCACATTTCACTCCATGCTACCATTGTATACACCTATCAGTGTAACTAGGAAACATGTATATATAGATATATATATATATATATATATATATATATATATATACATCCTATCAACAACAAAACTGCATATAATTGCAAGGTTGAGACACATTGTCCTAACATGTATTTCAAGGGGACTCAAGATAGGCATGCAAGAATTGCTTTATTTCCATGTGGCAATCTTAGGTGTCCATATTTTCTTGTGGAGTTGTATTTATTTGGTACTTGTACATTTTGCATAGTAGTACAAGTTTGAAGATTTCACATGAGTATTGTTATGCTACTAGAATCACTCCCGAATGTTCTTAGCTCTATGAATGTATTGTAACCTCCACTTTTTACTAATAATACAATGTGGGTTGTGATTTAAATGAAGTGTAGGGTTTTTTATCCCAAAAGAATTTTCCCCACATAGATATTGTATTATATTTTTTCTTTTGCATAAATTTTATAAGTTAAATGAATGCACATCTAAATTTGTAACTGATAAGGGTTTGTAACAAAATGTAATACCTCCCCCACTTAGATTGGTGTAGGAAGTTTCTTTCGCTTACCAAAATTTCTTTCACTAAAAATAGTTACCTTCATGTATCACCAAATGTCTAGTGAGTTTTCAATAACATAATAGTTCTACAAATACACTATAAAACCCACATCTGAAGAATTAAATATATAGGAGAATCAATCTACAAAACCATGAATGGTAAACCAAAAAACATGGGCCAAAACCATGAACCAAAAAGGATTTTGAAATATAGGGACCAAATTTCAACACTCTATTTTAAGGGATTCCACTATCTATTTTTAAAAAATTCTCACACCTATTGTTATCACATGAAACTGCACCCTACTAGAATTGGTCTAGCATTCCAATCACATAATGGGACTAATATCAAGGTGTGGGACTTTGTAGATGAGATCAAACCTTTAGAGAAGGTTGGCTTCCTTTCTAACCTAGATGGAGAGTGTTGATCCAACCAAACACTGAATAAACCTACAAACTAATCTTATTCTAGCAACTTGTAGGGGAAAAGGGAGAGAGAGAGACTACAAGAAAATGAAATGGGTGATGATGCACTTTGATTAAAAGTATTTATTCCTTCCCAAAGTAGCATAGATAATGAACAAGAAATTTTTAGAAGTACACATACCAATTCCTAGATGTGAGTGAGGAGGTTGAAGTTTGACAAACACTAAGAGGGAAAACTAAATCCAAAGGTAGATTTACAAACCCAGTTAACACAACACACAAACATAGGAAATGACAAACAACCGGATTCATACACAAAGGTAAGGAGATTTTGCATAGAGTACATAAATTGAAAATAGGTGGAGATGGTGATTTTTATTTCAATATAAAGGCATGAGCCTGTTTACAATTGCATAAAATGTAAAATTACATGTATTCTTCCAAAGAAAATTGGGGAAGAACCCTTTACAATGAGTATAAAAATTTATTTTATTCCTAAGAATGATGTACGAGTGGGGGAGGATGTTACAAGTAGAGAAACTAGATAGCCATGGTACTACTATAATATGAAATGCCTACATAAAATATCTTGCTCTAATGATAAAATGTATTCTCGACACTGTTGACATGCTCTTGAATTGATGAATGTAAGGAGGAAATGTAGAAACCCCTATAAAATCCACTAAAAATTATGGCCTAGGGATGACCACCTAGTAGAAACATGAGCTTGCAACAATGAATGGATTATGGAATTGTTGTTTCCCTAAAAATCATGCCAAAAATGCATTAAAATCTCTCATCAAGTCCCTACGATGTGAGATCTAGGTATCTGCAAGGGGGGTTGTGCATTAATGACTCTACAGAGGGAGTGGTTGTAGAAAGGAATAAAAATTAGCAAAGGGGAAACCCTTAAGAACCAATCAAAGGTTCCACTAGTTTTAGGAACAACTGGAACCATCGATAACTATTCATCCTCTCCCTTTGTTTATCTTTTCTTGTTTTGGTCTTCTTCAAAATTATCCCTCATTATCAAGGGTTTGCAACACCTTAGGAACCTTTGACACCCCCACCTTTCCTTTTTTTTTCCCTTTATTATCAAGCTTTGGTTAGGAACTAGGAACTAATCAGAGGTTCCCATAGTTCTAGGAACTAGGGGAAACTCAAATCTCTTATTTTATTCTTTATCTTCCTCAAACTTGTTTTTCCTTAATATCTCTTTGGTGCTTAGTCAGAGGATATCACCCCATCAGGAGCCAAAATCCTTGATCTTTTCTTTATCAACAGTCACAAGTTCACCCAAAACCAAGAACCAACTGGAGGTTATTTTGGTTCCAAGAACCATCAAAACTGACAATTATTTATTATTATCTTAGCCTTGGTGCTTCTTTCTTTTTCATTTCCTTAATGCTTTAAATTTGACCTTTGGATCCCTTAGTCACATGTAGTTCCCTCATGGAAATTCCTTTATCTTACCTTTGCCTTGGAACTAGTTCCTCTCACTTATAGAGGCTTGGACCAAAATTGGGAACTCATCAGAGGTTCCCATGGTTTTGAGAACCATGGGAAACTCTAACATTTATTTTCCTTTCTATTTTCTTTTCCTCCCTTTGCTTTTCCTCTTCGCCTTCATTTTATTTCTCACCTTAGCCTTCTTTACCTTGATGTTTATAGCTTGTGTACATCTCTTTTTCTTCTTTTCTTCCATCTTTGTTTCTTACCTTTATTGGAGATAAGTCAAGAACCAAGAACCTATCAGAGGTTCCAATGGTTCCCGAAACCAAGGAAGCGCTAATAAATACTTCTCCATTTTTGGTGCCTTATAAGTTCTTTCTCTTCATCTCCTTATCCAAGGTTCACTAGGAACCAGGAAACATTTAAGGTTCATATGGTTCTAGGAACCTAAAGAACTCCTAACAACACACTTTGGCACTTAAAAAATAACTAAGGCATGGGAATTTCGTTGATTAGAGAAAGAGGAGGAACTAGAAATTGTCAGAGGTTCTTATGGTTCCAAAAATCTGGTTAGAGGTTGACAAATTTTTGGGACCAATCAAAGCTCTGATTGCCAATAACTATTCAAAATATGTTTTTTTTTGTAGTTCTCCCTTCCCTTTACCTCAATCAATCATTCAAACTTCCTCAAATTTGAACTAGAAGTACCCATTTGGGCACTCTACAAGGTAGGAACCTTAGAAAATCTCCACACTTAGTCAATTTTTAGAAATATTAGATTTGGGTGACTAATTAAGCTAAAGGGAAGGGAGAACCACAAACCAAAAGTACATTTTGCATAGTTAACTCACATAAATTTCTCATATCAATTACAATTAGTGGAAAAATACAAGGGGACACAAGGTGTCAACACTTTTCCTCATATCCCACTTCCCAAATTAGGCACTCCATTTTGGCTTCATTATCTCCATTGAATTATACTCTATAATGTGTCATAAGTTGGTTAATACTTAGTCAAATCAACAATGTAACTCCCCTCTTACATGGTCTTGCACATATCATAGATGCCATAGAATCATCATAAGGTATCTTATGCATTTTACAATGTTATAATATTCTCTTACACATATCTATGATATTAGATACAATTATAAATTCTTGCACATACTTCATAGTGGGATGCACTTTTCCACGAGGACTCAAAATATAAACTAATAAGTAAATAGTAAATTGAACATCAAAATTTTAAGGTATATATCACTCCTATCCCAATAGATGATGTGGAGAGAAATGGTTTGAAATTCACTACACTATAACAAGTTAAATATTTTCACTCATAGAGAATATTGTCCCATTCTCACTTGAGTGATACTCAAAGATAGAGATGAAAACTATGAGATGGATAAGAAATATGAAGATCAATATTTGTAGGAATTCTCTTTGAAATAAAATATGATGTCCATTTTGAATCCCTATTCATGTGGAATGCAACTACTTTTAATGGTTTATAATGGTGTTTTGGAAATTATAAATTATGGTAGTTATAATAAATAAAAAAATTCAAGTGTTTTTATGAAGATGTTGAAATTTATTTTAATATACATCATATTCCTAAAATTTATGGATAGTGTTACTACTCTAATAAAGTATAAGAATACTACGTGTATGTTTTGTTCAAGGAAACATTCCAAATTGTATTATCAACATATACAATATTAACTCATATATAGATTCTTACACTAATATTTTCCTAGATATTAACATTACACGTGTCAAGAGCATATGTAGTATATATACGAATTTTATATTTTATATGAATGAATAATATATTTGACAATAATGTTGAAGACTTTTTACTATTGCTCATCACATTTTTTGAAAATTTACAATATATTTTGAAAACCTTAACAAAAATTAGACAACATTTTACACATAAAATGTAACACCTGCCATATATAATGAAAATGAATTATATGATACTACACTTTCTTTAATAAAACATGTCTTACATTAATATACTAAAACAATTATAGTTTAAAATAATATTAAATATTGCATATTGATAAAATTTTAAAATCAATGTGTTGTTATATTATTTTATTGACTTAAGAGAAAATAACACATCCCACTGTAAATCTCAATCCAATATAAGTATGATTTACAAGACTTTTTTATGATTTTATATAAATTTTCCTTCTCTAACTAATAAAACACGTTTCACTTGTTACAATCATATTTTAGGCCTAATAATCTTGAAGTGTGCTTACTATTCAATTTGACATTTAGTACATACCTTTTATCTCTATTTTCCTAAAACACTATATGGATAAATATTGTAATCATAAGAAATGAATAGATAAGAAGATGGAAGAAGTTGTCAAAGAAGGTGGGTTAAGCTATATAACCATTTTTAGCATATACCATTTCATAACAAATCATAAAATTAAAAATTAATTTATCACATTTATATTTTTCAAATTTAAGTATGGTGATGAATTTTTCAATTGGAAAATAAAAAATATATATAGAAGGAATACACTCTTCTTGTAATCCTATGTCATTTATTTAACAAATTCATATCTAAGTTTTAAATTTATTAATTTTTAAAATAGTAAATGTAGATGGTCAACAATTACAAAATATACAAATAAAATTTGCTTAAAAAATCAAAAACTTCACTACTCAACTCCTTTTGGTCTTGTCCAGATAGATCTTTATTTAGAGTGCCCTCTCTAATATGAAGCAAGAATAATCCTCACTTGCTCTACCATATGCACTATATTTTTTTCTAGCATTTCCCTTGCTTCTTAATAACAATAAACTAGCATATATATATAATTTTAATAATATATATAAAATACGTCAAGATGTCTCAAGGCATTGAATCATGAAAAAATTAAATGCCTCAAGACATCTTGGCATATTTTATATATAGGATATCTCTTGGTGTATTTTATATATAAGATATGCTAGTAGTAGCCGTGTCGTGCGTAACACATTGAATAAATTAATATATTTAGAGTTACGATTATGATTATGGTGAGGGTTAGGGTTTAGACTTATGATTAGGGTTATAGTTAGCGTTAGGGTTTAGTGTTAAGGTTTAGTGTTATACACTGAATAAATTAATATAATTAGGGTTATGATTAGGGTTAAAATTTAGGGTTACAATTTATATCACAGTTAGGGTTAGCATTAGGGTTAAATTTTATATCATGGTCAGGGTTAGCATTAGATTTAGGGTTAACCATTTAGGATTAGGGTTTAGCATTTAGGTTTATGATTATGGTTATGGTTAGGGTTTAGGCTTATGGTTAGGGTTATAGTTATAGTTAGGGTTTGTTAAGGTAAGTGTTAGCATTATGTTTATGGTTAGGGTTAGAATTTTGTTCTATGGTTAGGATTATGTTTAGGGTTTACATTAATGTTCGAGTTAGGGTAAGAATTATGGTTAGGGTGAGGAAATGGGTAGGATTGGGATTATTATTATGGTTATGATAGAATGATAGAATAATAGTTATGGTAGGTTTAAGTTCAAGATTAGGATTAGTGTTAATGCTAACCCAACCCTAATCCCAATCCTAACCCTAACCCTAATTAATTTAATGTTAGATCCACCATAACCCTAACCCTAATTAAACCATCTTAAATCTATTTGAACCCTAACCCTAATTGTGCCATAACCCTAACTCTAATTGAACTCTATCCCTAACTTTGAAAGACATTGCTCCCCTCACACAAACCTCAATCCTAATTCTAATTCTATCTCTAACCCTAACCCTAACCATAATCTTGGCCCTATCTCTAACCTAACCCCAACTAATCCTAACCCTAACCCTACTTCTATCTCTAATTGTAACCTAACCCTAATCTTCACTCTATCTCTAACCAAAACCCTAACCCTAAACCCAATCATAACAAAAACTTCACTACTCAACTCCTTTTGGTCTTGTCCAGATAGATCTTTATTTAGAGTGCCCTCTCTAATATGAAGCAAGAATAATCCCCACTTGCTCTACCATACGCACTATAATTTTTTCTAGCATTTTCCTTGCTTTTTAATAACAATAAAAAATAGGGTACATAAAAAAATATCAAGTCAAAGAAAAAAGAAAAGCATATGTTATTTTACCATAATCATGGTCTAGATTTTCATCATTAAATTTTAAAGATTCCAAAGTTGAGATTTCTTTACCACCATTACCTTATTAACTATAAAGTAAAATCTTAGAGCTTAGCGTTTCTTTTCGTTTCTTTTCAAAAGAATATTGAATTATAGTATAATTTATTTTTAAATACTTTTATGTATATTTGAAATAATTTTATAATTACCAAAAAAATACAATTGTTTATGCCTCAAAATTAGGTTGATAAAAAATAATATGCAACAATAGTATCAACAATTATTTTAGACCTTTCTTTAATGATATATGAGAACCAACATGTCAAGTTGGGATTTCTTTAAAGACGTTTTCTTATTAACTATAATGCAAAATCTTAGAATTTAACATCTCCTTTTTCTTTTTTCCTTTCCTTTTTAAAAGAAGGTTGAATTATGCTATAATTTATTTCTAAATATTTTTATGTACTTAAAATAATTTTACAATAATTTTTTAGTAAAAAAATACAATTGTTTATGCCTCAAAATTAGATTGATAAAAAATAACATGCAACAATATGGATAATCATTTTAAACCTATCATATTTTCAGATAACTCAAATAAAATAACTTGAAATCAAACAATATCATGGCTTCTCTAGATAACCTCTACAATATTATGTAGAAAACTATTCTCTTATTTGATCTTAAAAATCTCAATGACTTCTACACAGACGAATTAAAATATGCATTATGAAAATAAAAATTTCAGCATGTAAGCAATATGAAATATAAAATTGAGAAGATGACAAAACCTTTTCTGAAGTTTCATTTTTATGAATACTTTGTGCCCATTGGAGATGCCACAGCAGGGAAGTGTTTGCCCAAGCTCAGCATATAAACCAGTAAAAATGTAGATATACAACCAGAGGAACAGAGCAGACTCAATGTGCACTACCATGGAAGAATCCTATATACAGACCAAAAAGAACAAACAGGACACATATCAAATATATGTGATAATGGAAACTACTCTTGTCATTCCCTAACATCACATGCTCCCTGTGAAAAGCATGTACCTCAGGATATGTTTAATACACTGCAAAAATACAGGCTACTTACCAAGATATAAAATCATTCCTTAAACCTTATTCTCAAGGCATGAAAAAATGAGGTAATAAATGATGCACTGTAGTCATGTGCTTTTCTCTGTCTACTTGCATATACTTACCTTTCTAATGCCAATCATCTTTACTCTTCGTCAAATCAATTGTTTGACAGATTTTATCATGCATATCGATTCATTTGTACCCACCGAATAACTTTTAGAATTTATTTGGATGGAAATGCTCTTCAGAACATTATTCATACGAAAGACAGAGTTTACTACTACTTTCTACGGCCCTATCGAATCCACTGTCAAAAAGT
This sequence comes from Sequoia sempervirens, assembly GCA_007258455.2. Classification (NCBI taxonomy): domain Eukaryota; kingdom Viridiplantae; phylum Streptophyta; class Pinopsida; order Cupressales; family Cupressaceae; genus Sequoia; species Sequoia sempervirens. Next base: position 59,351 of record VDFB02332062.1, read on the forward strand.
TTTACCTAGACTAAATTTTAACTGTAGTATTAAAATCTTATTTGATATTTATAATTAAAAATCCAGAGAAAGTATTGAAAGCCATTCTAGAGACCAATAACTCAAAACATTACATCATATTAAAATCAAACAATAGAGACTTCGAAAATAATAAATTTAAAACAATTTGATTTGAAATTTCATTGAGACAAGCACGCAGTAGCAACTGTCTATTACAGCTTGTCAGCAATATTCTGAAAAACAGAGTTGAATGTGTATAAAGCATTTAAACCTTCCACCTAAATTGTGACACACTTTGACATTCTTACTTTGAACGTAAATATGATACAATTTGGTCCTGCTGTCATATTCTAACGCTTTTACAGTGTAAAAATTAAACAGTCAAATGATATTTTACTCTTGGACCTTTTTCACTGGCCTCGTTTCCTTTCCAGATGTTTCCTCTCGTAGAGGAGACTCCAATACATTTTCAGGGGCATGAACAGAAGTCTTTTTAATCTGAAGTCACAGAGAAGAAAAAGCTTCCATAAGATTGCAGTTACGATTTCAGGAATAAGTTGTCATTAAATTAATTAAGCAAACAGAATCAAACTCTTCTCCTGATTTCGTTTATTTATAATGTCGCTCTGTGAAAACAAAGGTGTGATTTTTTTCAAACAAATGGATTACTACGGAATACTACTGTGGAACCGGAAGACTCATTGCTTTCAACATGAGGACCTTTGGTTCCTCTGCAATGATCTATTCTGAATCATTCTCGCAAAGAAATCATTAGACCAAGGCTCCTGAAACAAAGAAAAATAAAAATCAAGGTTCTTCAGCATCTCAGTATGACAACATAAGAAACATGAAATCATCTTATGATGGGTCAAGGATTGTAATGGAAGTATTGATGTATTAAATTATGATTGAAAATGATAAAGTGAGACTTGAACCTGTAACCTCTGGTTCCTGAGAAGACAGTTCTATCGACAAATCTATCAATCCTCTTATTATATCAAACGAAAATGATAAGTAATCATGCCAGTTTATAAAGGAAATTTGTAATTACAGTATTGTAAAAAGAACCAGCTATAAGAAACAAAATTACTATACAATTTTTTTAAAAACCTCTAAGTACACTAAAAATTTCATTCAATCCTCCTATGATATGGACGAAAATGATAAGTAATCGTCCAATGTTAAAATGGAAAATTGTGATTAGAGCGTGATAAAAAAAACAACTGTACGAAACAAAATTACTACAGTGTTTTTTTTCTAAACCTAAAAATTCATGTAAAAAGACTGTAAATTTTTAATGTTCTCAATTAAGTTAACACGCAATTAAATAATCGATTTCGAACCTGCGGCCAATCTTTAGCATTGGATTAGGCTTTCATGTAAAACAGATTCGACCTTTTGTCGCTTTTCTTTAACAACGTCGAAATCACAACTCGCCTGACGTTTAAGATCTACCTTAAATAACTGTGGTGATCCTGTAAAGACTTAAAAAAATTGTAGAACTGTAACTTATTGACTACGAAATAAGAGCACGCATGTACGCCCAAATATGTAATACTAGCAGCCTCCAAATTCATATAAAGAGAATACATGCGTGCTCTCTCTCGTTGTCAACATTCGCGATGTTCTACAATTATTCGCTTGCTTCATAAAGCTGCACAAAGCGAACAACTCAATAGTTATTGTAACGCAAAAAAAACATTGAAAGCACTACGCACCTTGAAATAAGCAAATCTTGTTTCAGTTGTCGAACAAAATCTCCAAGAATTCCAAACTCATCAGAGCTATCAAGATTATTCGGAAGTCGAGCAACACCGAGGGAAAAAATCCGAAGCAATAGCATGAAAACTTATGGATCTGCTTGAGAATAAATAGTGGAGAATGCACAAAAACCTAGCAAAACTTTACCCTTTCCGTAGAAAGGTTATGATAAACCGTATTAGCAGCCTTCCAAGATTAGGCAGCCCTATCATTAAATCGAAAACAATTGCTGACGAGGCGATTTGGTGCCGAATGTGTACAAAACGAGTTAAGTAATTGGCCTTGAGCAAGTTGGCTGACCCGTCGCTTTCCTTCCTCCTTCCGATCACGCGGCCTGCCCTGCACCGTCTTTGTGGTAAATAATCACGGGGCGCCAAAACAGAAAATAGGTTAAATGCGGTGTATTTTGTTTTCCGTCGCTTTCGGCGCTTCTAGTTGAACAATCAAATGGAAATAAAAACTTACAGCAAGCAAACCTTCTGTTATCCATCGCTTTTGAGAGATAAAAATGGAAAAAAATAATTACAGCAAGTAAACTCCTGTTTTCCACCGCTTTCTTCAGTGAAGGAAATGGGAAAAAAAAAGTTAAAGCAAGTAAACTAAAGAGGAAAAAGGCTACCGGTTTCGACCATTGAACCTGTCACAGCAGTTTTCTTTGCATAGTATCGCGTGCTTTTTCTTACGACCAGATAAATTGTTCAAAATATTGCAAGTTGACAAAATCAGTCAATTAATAACGGTGGTCCCCAAAATCTGATCTTTCTGGTTTAATTTCGCTGCATTTTAAAACAGCAAAACGTGAAATTCATGAATAGCACGGATCGCTTTTGACTGGTTATTTTTTCCTGCAATTTATCTTGGTAATGATGGATATCGTAATCATAGGTTGCGTGCTTCGCAATGCCATTATTGTTAAAGAATTAATTACGAAATAAAATATATATATTTTAATTTAACGTCACTTTTCAATTAGCTGGAATAAAGCTAAACAGGTGACAAAAAATAACATAAAATAGGGTTCGTAAAAGTAAGATAGAGATGTTTGACTAATTTAGTGTGTATTTACCAGCTAATTTAGTGTTTATCTATTTAATTATAATGTAATTCTATTTGTTTATTTAAATTTTAGTGTGATAAGAATAACAAAATTGTTTTGCATGATCCTCCCCCACCAACCCCCAACCATTCCAAACACTTGTTGGAGCAAGCTAAACTTTGATATATTCTCTCAAGGAAATATGGGTCAAATGGGAGAGGGTGGCTTACATAGAATAGTAAAGGGCATTTCATTTATGTTTTTCTAAAGAACCTAGGGATCCAAACTAACAACTATGTATAAGCCATGGAAGCTTTAAGAGGGCATTATCTTCACAAAGGATAATGGTATCACCAATTTGGGGATGGAAGGAGACTCCAAAAACATCACTAGGATGCTAAATACAAGGGTTCTTCCTCACTAGTCCTACAAGAATATCACCAAGGAGACAAGAAATCTTAATGTCTTTTGCAAACATAAAAATTAACCACATTTATAAGGAGGGCAACATCTTTGTTAACCTTCTTGCCAATATAGGCATAAACATAAAAGGTATTAAGTGTTGGAATCATGAGGGAACTATCCCTCAAATCATTAAAATTAAAATCAATGGTGAAGAGCTATACATAATAATTGATTTTCAGCCACCACTCATTAATCATTGTGGCATTGAAACGAGTAGATTTAATAAAATTGATGCAAGGCCTTATGCGCAAACTCTCTATATGAGCGAGGAAATAAAGTCTAATGATTTCGTAACATAAGATGCTAGAATAGGTAGGGGTTAAAAAAGACAAAGAAGAATTTGGCTTCCAAGTTCTAGAGCATTACCACCAAGGGTAGACAAACTAATTATAGGAAACCAACCATGGGTAGGGAGCTTAACAAAGTTGAACTTCCAAACTGCGAGAAAATTAGAAACGATGTTGGTATGGGACATTTTATTTAGGGAGAACTGAAAGGAAATATGCATCCACCCAAGATAATTTCCATATAACCCAAATAGAGAAATCTATACAAACAAGTATTCAAAATTCGTATGCAAAAGAATAGACAACATACTATCAAAGATGACACAAGATATATACTTGAAAAACCCTCAAGAGGGAAAAAATTAGCCTCTAAAAGCATCCATCACTCATGTATTATTCAACAATAAACATTACAATACATCTTCAGAGTCCTCCATGAACACCTTTGAAACATCAAGCCTTCTACAAGCACTCCAAGTGAACAAGCATGCAACCACACATCCCATGCCATGCTTCAACCCTCACAAATGCTAACAAGAGATGCTCTCAACCCCTTAGCCAAATAGCCAAGCTAGCCAACCTTAGACAACTACCCATTTATTTTCTTTTATAGAAACACGCTCACACAAACCCACCAAGTGGTATTACATAAAACCATGTGACTAATACCATGAGCTTACAAAACCATTAACCCCTCATTTAATATTAGTGTTAAGTTTTCCCAATATTAAATAGTATTCCCATGTGCAACCCCACATTAAATATTTAAACCAATATTACATACAACACATAAAGTGGCCCCAAGAATGCTAGACACATATGATGCATGTATCCATTAGATTCCTTAGGTGCACCACATAATAAATAAATATTACATTAATAGCACTATGTAAGGTGGCCAACACACCTTTTCATAATAGGAACCTCACCTATTACTTGGAAGCTCTCAACGATCATGACCCAATCATTTCCAAGGAGTTTGAAACATCTTAGAAGGCAAAACTAGTTTATTTTATGGGAATCTCATTTAGAATCTTCGAGGAACTGATCACTATGGCCACTAGCCTCAAAATGTGTTTGGATAAAAGAACAATCTCTAGTCCAATTGTTAATCATCAAAGCTCCATTCATGTTATGATACCAATAGGTGAGATACAAGGCTTAGACTACCATAATATGAAAATCTAAAAATTGTATGCAAATAAAAAATTAAGCTACCTTAATATGGAATGACCATGTAGAGATTCAACTCCTTTATGATGCTAAAATTAACCACTTTAATATCTTAATACAACCACCTTAGATGATCTCAAAACAACAATAAAAGGAAGATAACATCACCAAAAGATAATAACAAAAAAGAGGCACAAATTAGTAACATATTAAGGATACAAAAAACTCTAGAAGATCATCTCACAACATAATATTTATGTGGAGAAACCCTTTTAGAAAAAATCTCCACCAAGAAGAGAGGTCATGTTGTAGCTTGATAAGATTAGTTGTCATTGATGTCAAAAGTATGTTTATGATCTTGTATATAATTCAAAGATTGCCAATGTGCAAAGATACTTAATGGTGCATGTTAGCATTGCAATGTTGTGAAAGATCAGTGATCAGTTGGTTGCCTATGTATGATGTGGAGGTGGGTACACATGTCTTAATGTGTTTTTAGTATACCTACTATGATCATAATCATAGTGTTAACCAAATATGCTAGTTCCAAATGAATTTAAAGCCTATTTAATTACCCAAGTCATGATCCCAATAAGATATTCAATATCAACAAAACGAAGAAGCCATTAAAACTAACATGCTGAAAACATGAAAGCTTGAAAAACATCTATTCTAAGACATTGAATCTTATCTTATTGGGGGAGTGGTGTCGCATTGATGTGGAATGGCAACCCTTTCCCAATCCCTTGGATAATATGAGCCTTTCCAATCGATTTTATTGATTAAAATTGATGGAAATTGATGAAAATGGTGAGAGATGAACAAAACATGATACAAAACTAGTTTAACATGATGCAAATGCATTCTAAATGCTAAGATGATTGATGAAATTGATGTAAACTATGTTAAATGTATACAAGACTCAAAGATGCAAACCCTATATTCCAAAATATGCTAAATGGATGCAAACTAAGTTACCATGGAATCCATTAATGGATGCTTAAGCTAACTATGCATGGAAATTAATCTAAAATGCTATTAAACATGAAACATGGATGCAAATGACTGTGAGTTTTAATAGCATGAGTTTTCTATCAAAAGATGGATCCATTTCTATCAATGGTCTAGATTGGATGAAGGGTGAGAACATGGATCAAAGATTCCCATCAATGGATGAGAATCAATGTTTACATGGATCAAAAAAAGATCAAAGGTTGAGAATAATTCAAACAAACACACTTTGTAACAACTTTGAAAGTTTGTTACAAAGTTTGTTTGAAAGAAATCATTCCAATTTTGGAGCCAAATAGGAGAATATTCCTTTGGAATATTTCCCATGCAAGTGGATGGAGGGAAATTAGCAATTTAGTTAATTAAAACTAAATTTGAATGTGCAAGATGGAGAATAAAGTGATATTCATTAATTTATTGATTTTAATGAAAAGGGGAATGTAATATGATATTTAATTAAATAGTTTAAAGTTATTTAATTAAATAGGAGGACTTGGGGCTTAGATTAAATAATTTGTATTATTTAACTAAACAAGATGAAATGTTAGTGCGGGTGGGGGTGAATTAACCCGATTAGGTCAATTAGATTAATAAATGAACATGAGGCATTTGATTAATTAACTAGGTTAATTTAATCAATCAAGTGAAAAGAAGATGGGTTTTAAGGAAAAAATGATGTTAAAATATTATATTCAAGTGTGTAGTATCATTTAGGACATTTTTAAGTGTCTACATTCCCCCCCTCTTTGAAGCAAGGTACATGTGTTGGTTCAAAGACTGACATTTTTTGGATTAAAACTGCTACTTAGATTAAAAAAAAAAAAAAAAGTTCTAATTTTTTGGATGCCCCACGGTTGCCTCAATGGAAGGAATAAGCTAGTTCCCTACCCCCTCGAGAGATCAGGCAAAATTTTTGAATTTTGGATTGGTCTCCCAACAAAGGTTCAAGATCAGTTCAACTCAGAGAGGACTAGAAAGAGCAGATGTTTGAGGTAGACAGATTTGATGATGTATAGACAATCATTAGCCATGGGTAGCCTCATGTACATTTTGAAATATCACAAAGATTCGATCCTTGGATAGAATTGTTAGTAAAGATAGAAGAATAAGAAGAATCAGATGAATGGATTGACCATATATTTTGAGATTGATTCAGAAGTACAACAAGCCTATGATTCATCAAGACTTCATTAGATAAGGTGATGAGAGTGATGATTATCTCATATCTTGGGATT
>VDFB02332063.1:0-17145 GCA_007258455.2 Sequoia sempervirens
GGAATGGATGGCGTGGAGGTGGATTGTGAATATTATTGAATGGATCCATGTGTGATCTTTAAGATATGAGTGAACGCATTAGATTTGTAATTTAAAGATGTAGATACATGTTTAGGAAATGCTAAACAATCAATATAAATGGCCTTAAATAATTGAATACAAATGATAAAATTATATGTAAGCCTCATTTATATGTCTGGAGACATGTTATTTGAATGAAAATGCAATTAACTATTGATATTGTATAATCTTGCGGGATCTTATTATTGTTAAATTTGGTTGGGCCTTGGGCAACTTTGATCACCAAATTTTAAGAACTTCTTTGATCCCCTTAAGAAATGTCATATTGGTACCCCCTAAGAAATCGAATTACGATTTAGGGTGATGGGATGGCTTAAGGGGATCTATGTCTAGTGATGTCCTAGGAGAAAATGACATGGCTCAAATGAATAAAATTTGGTGAAGTTGCCCAAGGCAACCAAATTTCGATGAAACCTTTAAAGAAAAATGATGGCTTTTAGAGTTTAGGTTTTAGGGATTTAGGATAACTTAAGGGGATATATGTAGTAAGATCTTAGGAAAAAATTACATGGCATAAGGGAATGAAATTTGGTGGTGTTTCCTAAGGCAACCAAATTTCATTAAGAGCTTAAGAAAAAATGATGGCTTTAGGGTTTAGGGTTTAGACTTTAGAGTTCAGGGTTTAGGGTAATAGGATAACTTAAGGATATATGTAGTAAGAAGATCTTAGGAAAAAATTACATGGCATAAGGGAATAAAGAAATTTGGTGGTGTTTCCCTAAAGGCAACAAATTTCATTAAGAGCTTAAGAAAAAATTATGGCTTTAGGGTTTAGGGTTTAGGGTTTAGAGTTTAGAGTTTAGGGTTTAGGGTAATAGGATAACTTAAGGGGATATATGTAGTAAGATCCTAGGACAAAATTACATGGCATAAGGGAATGAAATATGGCGGATTTTCCTAAGTCAACCAAATTTCACTTTATGGTGTTGGGTAGGACAAAATGAATGGTTTAGTGTTTAGGGTTTAGATTTTAGAGTTCAAAGTTTAGGGTTTACAAAACTTAGGGTAAAGTTTTAGTGCCCCTTGAAATATTTAATGAACTTGCAAGTTAGTGAAGAACATTTTCTTGTAAGATGGTTGATTGAGATCTGCTCTTGTTCAAATGGAGCCAACCTAGATCATGAAATCTCATTCATTTTATAATCTTGCACAATCTTATTATTAGAATTTGGTTTGCCTTGGGCAACTTCACCAAGGCCCAGAACTTCTTTGATCCCTTTAAGAAATTTGTCATCATAGGGACCCCTTAGAGAATTGATTTATGATTTAAGGTGATAGGATGGCTTAAGGGGATCTAGAATCTAGTGAGGTCCAAATTTAGTCATACTTTATAACCTGGATTGTGGTTCCATTGCTTCTAGGGTCAAAAGTGTTTACCCCTCTAATAAAAAAAAGTTAACATGATGTTAAAAAAGAATCAATCTATACATATCACAAAAATAACAATAATCTTAAATGTAACCCATACTCTAACAATAATAGAATGCTAAATGATCCCCACCCTAACCATATCCTAATTGAATTGCAAACCTAATTGAAACTTAATTAAATTATAACCTTTACTAGGTAATCTTAAATGTATTCCTATATTATATTATATTTAAATTAATTTATATTTGTATTATAATTATATTAATATTTATTATATATTCTTAATTATAACCTAACTATTTACTACAAACCTAATTGAATCTTAAGCCTAATCATCATTAAAACCCCAAGTAAATTGTAACATTACCTATCCTTAATTGTAATCTTATATTATATTTTATGATATTAAATATTTATATTATTTAATATATTATATTAAATATAATATATTAAATAATATAAATATTTAATTATATTTCTTTTATATGAATCATCCTCCTAGATCTCTAAATTGTAATAATAGCATGTAGTTCCTCCAAACTATCATGATGTACTTCCTCCCTTTCCCATGTAATAGGTGTACCTTGTAGGTGTTAAATGGTTCCATCTTGGTCTCCTTATTGATGCATTTCTATCCTTCCACATAAATCTATATAGTATCAAAATATAGGTAATTTTATGGTTAAATTGACTCTCTCTTAATTGCTAAAGAATCCATTATGATTGAGGATGGGTGGATTATTATCTAGGATCACATCTTAAAAATCCTATAGAGGTCATGTGGTATGTTTTTCTTAATACATATATTCCCATACAAACCTCTTTCCATGTATTATCAACTCGCCTATATGATAGACACCTTCCTAGATTTAAATTTCATACAATATATATGTACCCAAGTGTTTGGTGGAGTGCTATAATTATACTTTTATGGCATTCTAGATATTCAAAAATAGTTTTCATGATATTCAAATAGTTTTCATAAATCTACCAAATAGACCCATTCTTGACATCAAACCTACATAATTTTAGGTATGTCGGAATGAAGGGTGAGACCAGGGTTCCATAAATTTCAAATGCTTTTAGTGTTATGGGTTTAGATTTACACATAGTTTACAGGGTCCTAGGGTTTTACAAACTTAGGGGTGAAGTTTGGGTGGCCCTTGGCATAATTTAGACTTTTACAGTTGATGTCCAATTGGAATCGATTGTGCGTGTTTAGATGTGCAATTTGTTAACTAAATTTGCAAACAAACATCAAGATAGGCTTTTATGAATTTTAACCATTCTTTAACATATTGATTTTAATCTAATTATAATTTAATATTGAAACTAAAGTTTAATATATATCATTTTTTCCATACAAAGCAAATAAAATTTAAAACATTTAAGCAATGCGAATGATTTTTTTTGAGCTCGAAATTACCTAGTTTTCAAAATCAAAATGATTTGTTTGATTCTAATTTAGGGTTTTAACAATTTTTTTGTTCCAATTCAATTTAGGGTTTCAGTTTTAAACAATTAGGGTTTTTAATGAAATTTTTTAGTTTCAATTCAAACTAGGGTTTTCAAATTCAATTTTTTTCGTTTGATTTGAATTCAGGGTTTCAAAAAGCTCAATTTGGATTTGTAAATGCGATGTTTTTATTTCATTTCGATTTCTAGGGTTTTGAAATGCAATTTTTTTTGTTTTGTTTCAATTAGGGTTTTAAAATCAATTTTTTTGGGTTTTAATCCGAACAATTTAGGTTTCAAAAGTTAAATTTTGTTTCTAAAACACAATTCAGGTTTTCATTGCATTTTCTGCAAAAACATTTAGGTTTCATTGCAAGTTTTCATCTATTTTTACAATTATTGAATTCTACTATAATAATTAAAAAAATGATTAAAACATGAAATAAATTAAAAAAAATGCTAAATTAACATATTTCTTTCAAAATTTCAATTCAAAATAAACAAATGCAACAAAATGGCATTTTGTGGACTCAACTTTGTGCACTTACCCAGTATACAACCTTAATTTATAATTGATGTGCATTGAAGATTAAAAATTAAATAAGTATAATATAAATAAAAACCATGTGTAAAATTTATTCCAATTAATCTACATGACCATCTTATAATTACCTCACTTTCCTCAATCTACCTTTCCCCATCAGGTACTCCCCTTCGAATTTTTTAATGCAATTGGGATCCCAAATGTGATCTACATGGATCTTTGTTGCAAACTTAGGAAGATATTCACTAATGTACACCATGGTCTGGTATACCATATATCCCTCCACCATAAAACCCTCAGGATGTGCTCTTTGTCTAACTAAAGCCTTCACAAATTTCAAGTTCCTCTCAACCATCCACATTGACCTTGTGTGTACAGGTCCACACAATTATATCTCCTCAACTTGGTGTATGAGGTAGTGTTTTTGTGCATTGAAAAATGTCGAAGGTAGATACTTTTGCATTTCACACATTAGACGAGGAATTTTTCTCTTCCAATAATTTATATCTTCTTTATGGATTTCTTTAGATGACATCCATCTACAAGTGATTCAAGGCACAAATATATTAATGAGATTTAACAAAAATATACAATATATTACATAACAAGTAAAATGAATGGAAATTATAAGATGTATACAATGAATTGAAAAAATATCACTGCTTACCTCATGTATTTTCCAAGATCATATATAACTTTCTTGAAATTGTTGTCAAAGCTGTCTGGGAGAGATAGAGGTAGAACGTACTGCAACAATTATAAAATGATCATTTCATTATTTTTTCAAAAGTAGTAAACATAATACACTAAAAATTACATGCATTATACAAGTGTATATAATATAATAGAATAATTAGCTTAATGAAGATATGCCAATCATGCACATTCATCCATAACCCAAATTCACCTTTCTTTGTTATTATATTATTTATCTTCGCAGCAAATCCTGTGGGAAATTGAATTTTTCGTATGACTTATTTTATATCATTGCTTTGTTTCTCTATTAATAACCAAGGAAGGGCACTTATATTAATTTGGTCTCCATCACTATTTACTTGAATGACATTTTTCATTGCATGATTGGCTTCCTGAATGTCACTAAATTTTTTGACAATTTTTTATTTGTCATACCCTCCATCCAATATTTTCCATAATGTCTATGTTATATTCTTTTTTATATGCATTGTATCAAACAAATGCACAATTTGTAGTTGCTCATAGTAGGGAAACCTACTAATTTTTTTGGGATAACTTTTCAATCCTTGTGGAAGCTGACCATTAATGCCTTGATGACCTTCATGAAGCATATAAGTTAAAAAAATTAACAACGACAGTCATTGTCAATTACAACATGAGTAAACACAAAAAAATATAAATTCAAAACATATTATATATAATAGATAAACAATTTGATATGACGTATAACCTTGACGATTAATTCTATTATATTCCAACTTCCATAGGAGAGGTGTCATTCTTCATGGTTTTGATGTAGTCTCTTCTTTCACATTGAAACTATGTTTTTTAGTAGTTTGATACTTATGATTTCTATGGAGGAAGTGCCTATACTTATCAAACACCTACTTTCCTAAACTTGTTGAATGATGAGATTTCATCTTTGGACCACAAATTGGACATGCAAATTTTCCCTTTGTTTGAAGACCTGCAAGATCATATATTCAATTTTTATAATTATATATAATGAATAGACTATTTTAAAAACATGCATGATATCTACTTCATAACATTAAATATTGTTAAGGTGCAGTCAAACGTTATAACATAACATAAAAATGTGTTAGCCCTAGGGCATCATGAATTTTCCATACAAGGATTGCATGGAATTGAAATTATCTTTGTCCTATTGGTCTAGAGATGTCATACATAGTGATGCCATTCCATAACTTTAGTAACTCGTCGATAAGAGGCTGGATATATACATTCATATCTTTAACTTGGTACTTACCTAGTTGAATGAACATAAACATTACATAATTATTATAACCATTTTAATGCATATATATAAATTAATGTACATGGCTATTGAATGAAAAAAATATAAGTCAATATGCAACAAATCAGATAAATGAGATGCTATTACAATAAAGAAAATTGATGTAAACAAATACCCAGAACAATCATTGACAAAATTATGTGCTCCCTCTTTATTGACATCCATGGAGGAATGTTATTGTTGATAACAAAAATAGGCCACACCAGTAAATAGATCTCAACTCTCCAAATGGATTGACACCGTCCGCTCCCAATGAAATCTTGAGATTACGAGGTTCTTCTTTAAAGTGTGGCCATTTTTCCTCCATGTCCCTAAATGCAGAACCATCCATAGGAATTCAAAGAATTTCATCTCCACTTATATTTCATGCATGGTAATCCATAAATTCCGCTAAGCTTTCACACCTAAATAATCATTGCATACATGGAATAATGGGAATATAATGAAGAACCTTGCAAGGCACTTTTTTTGTTAGTTGATCTATTCGATATCTATTGATATAACATTTCAGGCATTCTGTTGCAAATTCATGTTGTTTATGATATATAATATGATCATTGGGACATGCATCTATTTCTTGATACTCCATTATGATATATTTCATAATGCTAGATAAATCTCGGTATGAGGGAGGTAAAATATTTGATGGTGGTAACAAAAATTCACCAATCAATCTACAACAAAAAATAATTTTTTAATATAAATAATATTAATGGTACATATTTCATCCTTTATTTACTAGTGATGAACTAAAAACAATTAAAATAGACAAAAAAAGATGGCATATATGACATACCTTAACATCCATGAGATTGCTATGTTTGATAAACCATTCATAACCTTCACGTTCAACAACAACAATATAGCAAAGAGAAGAGTTGTTTGGAAGCCTTCATAAAGGGGCTCTTATGCCTTCACAAGTACAAGTAAATCATGAACATCATCAAAGTCATCTTGATCATCATGATCAACTCTTCCACTAAATGTGTCATAGATCAATGTATTTGTACCATCATCTTCAACTATCTTTTTTGGCACATGGTCATCTTCTTCCATAGGATCATTAACTTCATGTTTGATATTCACAGATCCATGTTCATCTGCTTGCCAAACCACATTCTACAGGCCGTGATAATCCATACCATGTGCCCTAGGGTGCCCACCTTTATAATAATGATAGACACAAATAAACCATGATCATGATCAAGATATTTTATATGTATATTATGTTAAAATGATATAAACATTTACAAATTCAATCAATATAAACACATATAATAAACAAATTACTGGTCAATGGATTATAATCATTCCCCCCTTCAACGTGACCATGTTGCCTACAATTTTTCTCAATTGTTGTGATTAAAAGTCATCTCGTCTTTAAGCCATTGCAATTATTGCAAGGGCAATAAAATTTTCCATCACCCTTTCTTTTCAATATATCCCACAATCTATCAAGTGTCTCTTCATTTTGTTATGGACTAATATTATCTGATATGATTTTTCTTTACCAAGCTTGACTATTTAAATCTTCAAAAAATATCAAACTCACACTCCAATAATTTTTATTCATAGACAGGTAACAAAATCTAATAATTCTAATATTTTACACAAAAACAATTTGGCATGCAACCACCCTTACAAAAGAGAAGATAGTTTGAAGTTAATGACCCCAAAAAACACTTTAAAATGCTAATTCCAAAACTTATTAAATTTTGATTTTACTATGATTTCCAATTGTTAGACTCCTAAAATCATAATATTGAATTTTATTGCAAACTTCCTACAATGATGGAGGTAGCGAGCTATTAAGAGCAAGTGACCCATTCCTAAGGAGCAACAAGTAAGAATCATCATTGTTAATGTCAATACGGATTTATCCTTTTAGTTAAATATGCAATGTGTCACTTCTTATGATGAGCTTATCCCTAGGGCCCTCAACATTGAGAGAGCCCTAATCGCACAAGGAAGCACACACTAGTACAATTTAACAAATAAATGACTAAGTGACTAAAAAATTTAGTCACAATAACTAAAAATGACTAAATTTTTCTCATTTATGGGTAAATAAATTACTAGTTTGGTCATTGATTAAACATTATTTAGTCACACAAATAAAAACGACTAAATAGTTAGTCATTTATTTACTCACAATCCATTTGGATAAATCATTTAAGGAATCAAGAATATAGCCCACCAAAATACTCTAAAAATTTAATAAGTTCATACCTTAAAACTTTTGTCAAAATCTTATTTTCTGGCATAGCCCACTAGAATGGAGTTTTCATTTTAATAAACATACTCTAAAACCTTCGTCAAAACATTATTTTCAAGCATAGACCACCAAAATGGAGAAATTTTTGGTAAATAATGATAGAGAATGGTTAGGAGATGTGTGTGAAAGGAGGCATAGGATTCATTGTTGCTTGTCTCATTCCTGCTCTACTCAACAAATATTACATTGTTCCCGCTACTATTTGTAATCTAGGTATTTACTTGACATATATTTTCATAATTTCAAATTCCTTTAAAAGATTTTTAAGTATCAATGTATCCTATATAGGGTTTAGAATGATTTCTTTTAATTAAAAAAATAAATAAATGATGTATTTCCCTATAATTAGATAATGTGGAGATCTCCTAAATCTGCCCAAGTACACTATCCTCTTTGACACTGTATTCATTATTCCAACTACTAGAGTTTTGCATGTGACATCTTTAATATCTTCATGACCATGGATGTTAACTAGACCTTAGTCTTTTCTTTAATCATTTCAATGGTAACCCTTGAGTTCCATAATCCACCTTCAATCTCTTCTAAGAAAATTGTCTTAAGCTAGACTGCATAGTATGCATATAAAGCAAGTCCTTCATACCTGCCATTGTTCCAAACCACCACTCACTGCCTTGCTTAAAAATTTTCCCCTTAAGCACAATAGCATGTTTTAAAATCATGGTTGCTAGTGATTGACCATTAAGGTCACTACATTCATCAAGATACAATGAGATTTTTGTCTTCAAAATCAAGGCATTATGCAATATAACATTGTGAATTGTTTGTTGTGTATGATTTGATTTTCTTGCACATTTACTACTTTTCTAACTTCCTTTAAGACTGGGTATTGCACCCTTAACTACAATCTCAAACAACTCACTCACTTTCACTTGAAGATTCCTTTCATGAGCATCCTTCTATAAAATCAAACTATGCCCTATAGACTGCCTACTTACTACATGGAACTCATTGTTTCATGGTATTGTAGATCTTAAGACCTTCAACCTTATTGACACTACTTCACATTCCACAAGGTATTATTCACTATTTTCCCATTTTTGATCAGTCTCAAAACACTACTCAAACATGCAATCCACTACCTCCATTATACATTAATGGCTAAGAAGAAAAATTGAACCTATGATTACCACCGTTACTTCATTTGGATAGTCATTCCCTAATTGAATTTTCCTTGTCTAACACTACCAAAATCATTTGAAAAACCCTTAAGGTTAGCAAGGGGGTAAGGAAACTCGCTGTTAAAATCTCCACTTTACTATGCAAGGTTTGAGATTTATTATCTTGTCACTGCTCAACCTCTTTTTGACTATCACATTTCAAGTGACTATCATTCTTCTTACTGTAGATTGCATTTACAAATGTCACTAAGCTACATAGTGTGCTTGTTATTGGCTACAATCTTTAGATTGCAATATTTTTTATTAGCTACAATGTCTCAATATTTTTGGTATTGCAACCTCACTAATCAACTAGATTTATTTTTTATGTTTCTACGGAAGCCTAGGGTTTGTACCCTAAACATTCTCTTACCAATGCTTCTATTGGTATTAAAAAATAACCTTAAATCTTGGGTCAGAAAATTAGTTATCTTGACAAAGTTGTGGTATGATCTTGGATTGTATCCAAGAGTGTGTGGGAAGCTTTTGTTTGATCATTAAGGTATGTAAAACTGATCAGGAAAATGTATCCTATGTAGCATGGGTCTTGCTTTAATACTTTCCATAATGGTTACTAGTAGATCACATTATTATAGTTTGTGGTAACCCAAGATTGCATTCAAGTATGTAAAAATCTTGGTTTGTAGTTTAAGCTATACACTTTTAAGTAAAATTCATAAGGTGTAGAAAATCTTGATCACTCTCTAGAATATCCCATTAAACATGGGTTGTGCTTGAATGCACTACATAATTTATATAACACAGCCACTCTACATACCAACCAGACTTATAGGCTCTTTATTGCAGTAAGAGGTAATCACTCTTGGATCATGCTATAATTACATCACAACTTGTTAAACTTGAGACAACTTGAATGCACCCAATGATGATTGACACCTACATTATACAACCTGAATTAACTACATTATATGAGTGTTTCCATTTCTATCACAACATAACCACATTAAACTTGGGTCACACATGAATGCATCCTATATTTTTTATAACACAACTATGCCACATGACCAATAGAGTTATGGATAACATAATTATAGTCACAAGAATCTGTTCCTTGGTTGTGATCTTATGGTGATTCCCCACAAAAAAATCTAGACATAAAATTCTCAAAACCCTAAACCTCTAAAAATGAAATATGATTAGATGTTGCTTTAAAATATGATTTTCAAACCTGGAACCACAAATTTGACTTCACAACTAAATTCTACAAAAAGAAAATGACTACCCTCAACCTAGCGATATCTTCTTGAATTTTTTCTATTTTTTCCCAAGAAAATTGTCCTTAGTTCTCCACAAGCTATCTCAAGTAGAGCAAAAAACTGTCGCAATAAATCAACAAACTCACTTTTCTTTATGTCGGCCACAATTTGTTTTTTTTTTCTTATTTTTCATGTTTGTCAAAATTTTGATGAAACTGCTAGTCAAAATTTTGATAAAACCCAAGGTCGTCACAATTTTGATGAACGTCGAGGATAAAATTTTAAAAAAATAAAAATTACACATCAAATTTTACAAGCACCCAACAATACATCAAATTATACATATTTTGTCAAAAAAATTCATTGAATTTTGCAATCAAATGAGTTAGTGAAAAGCAATAATTTACATACCATCAAACTTATGCTTGCTCTCTTTATCATTCTTTTTCATTTTACAAAACAACCCAATATTTCCTTATTACCAGTAGATTTAGAGGATACAGTGAATGACATACAACTAAATAAGACTTCTATGTCCTTTTGTACATTGAACAATAGGAAACTTATCTTTTTAAAACTTACAATATTCTCACTATATTTGAGGAACAAATGACTTGCACACCCATAAATAAGTTCTTTCTCTCCACCCTACTGTAATCATGTCATGAAGCCTTATGAGCTCTATCCATACCCTCGAGAAACAAATTATTTTAGCCCCACAATGATCAATGGAGTCTTTTCTCATTTTTACAAAGAGATAAAACTAACATAGCACAATTTATAGGCATCTAGGTTCTCTACTTTCTATTTTCAAACATAATCCATACAATAGGGTACCTCCTCACAACCAAGACAAAAGGGAAAACGGAAAGGGAAGAACTTATCTTTTTCCTTTAAATGAAGCGACTAAAATCTAATATCCATATTTCCTCTCCAACCAAGTTGTCTCCCTCACTATCTTTCAAAGAGATGGACTCCTCTCCTTTCCTCCTTAGATTCCTACTATCTTCACTTCAAGTTATCCAAGAGAATAAGTGGGTAACACCCTACTCCTTCTACCTCTCAGACGTATATAGGAGTTTCAATTTGCAACTCTTGGATGGGGAGGTGTGGGATGTACTCCCCTCCATCAATGAGTGTATTTTCCTCATGAAAGAGATAAATATGAATTTGGACAACCCCTCCATGTTTTCACTTCCATCCTCTCCTCAAAATTCACCATTATGAAGACTTTTCAAGAGCCAATTCATGTCCTTAGGGCCCTATTTCATGCTCACTTAACCCATACCTCTATGGTATAGATCCTAGGAGGTTTATTTTTGCATCCCAACCAAGTAAATTGACCAACCACCCTCTTTGAAGACCCTCTTAAGGACCTATCCGAATTTCATACTTAGATAATGGTTTCTAACCCTTAAACCCAACTTTCATTTCACATGACACATAAATAAAGACTCTCAACCCATAATATAAATTATCCCTTTTACATCAACCCTCACTACCTTACTGTACCAACATATTATCTTTATTTCTTTTGAAGCATCGAAAAGGGGTCAAATTCATAACCACAAGAAGATGTCTTTTTTATTTTCTCTCAATGGTTTTCCTTCTCGTTACATTGAACCCCTTTCTTTCTTGCACATTACCAATGAAATCATAATCAAAAATTTGTATATCACATAGATTTTCTAGTTGAATATCCTAATATTTTATTACATACAATTCTATTTAAATTTCTTCAATTCATATCCTACACTTTATGAGTGCTTAACGCCTTCATGGAAGTGATAATGAAAATATATCAAAAAGAAATACATGAATATTGTCACCCAATCACATTATTTATTGAATGTAATACCAATTATGATCTATCTATGGAAAACATATAAAAAATTAGGTTGTTAAATTAATCACATGTGAAGCGGGGTCTTACATCCCCCTCCCCTTAATTTCAACTTCCTCTTAGAAGTCGTTAAGTTTTGGAAACATAACCTCCATATAGAAATGTACATAATCTATTAAAAATACCAATTACTTTACTTCCATGATGAAATAATTCAAAAAAATTAACTATAAGAACATATTAGAGACATCCCTTTCATGCATCAAACTTTTAAATAATTAGAACAAAATTTCTCCCAATAGAAAATTTATCTAATATACTCACAATGTAACAAATGTTAGTAATTATCCATGTAATTAACATTTTTGATTAACAATTACACCAAAATTTATCCAAAACACAGTAAAATTCTTAGAAACTCTTCAAGGTTCCCTTTTTGCATCATAAACATCACTTGTGATGCTAGGACATATTTTCGTTCTAATATCAATTCATGTCTTAAGAATAGTATTCCAAATTTAATTTGTTACTTTCTTTCTCACGTAGTAGTCAAGTCTTTTCACATGTTATTTATTTACAATATTATCTATATATCTCAATAGTTACACATAATTCACATCACAAGCCTCACAAAATGGGGATTACAAGGACAAAGATTCTTGGATACCATAGCCATTAGGAAATATTGTCTCAAGGCCCTTCTCCAAAGACCCTTCCATTGTTTGTGTAAGGTGGTTAGCCTCCAAGTGAAAGAAACAACAAGAATACTCATAGAACTATGGGAAGAATGGATTAATAACCATCCCATGCCAATCCATTTTACAACCCCTTCAAATAATTTAGAATTTCCCAACACATCTAATCCCCTATATGACCTACCAGGGAACCCCTGGGGATATGGCATTTTTACAGATGTCACATTATACCACACTTGCTAGTAATTAGCAAACCATAAGAAGCCTCAAACTGAGCAACATAAAATCATAAACCAACATTTCCAATAAATAGAAGATTATAAATTCAAGAGGAAAACCAAATAAGATCAATTGTAGTTGCATTTAAACATTCCAATCTTAATTCAAAAATAAAAATTAAATAATTCCTTGAGGCAATGGACTACAAAAACCTTCAAATGGCTAAATAGCCCCAGTAAAAGAAATGTATCTAATTTAACACTACTGGCATATAATAAAATAAACATCAATTAAGAAATTATCAATAATTCATATCTCAACAATAAAACTTTCACATTACGAGCACCACGTGACTTTGATAAAGCCACCTAAGGGGACGATGATGCAGTATAGAGGGAAGAAACACACTTTCTCAAACTCAATAGACCAAACCTAAAACATACTTTATTTGCTACTCATTGCCAATTCACCTTTCCTTCACAAAAAAACTCAATTCGAGTACTCAAATGTGCAAGAGTTCCAAATCTCAAAAATAACCTTCAATACACTTTAACAACCTCAACTCAATCCAAAAAAAAATTACAAGTATTCCCTTTTCAAATTTCCTCAATTCATTATGACTCAAACAATTTTAGTTAACAAAACTCAACCAATCATTTCATGTCCTTTCAAGTAGGACTCATCCAACCTTCACAACACCTTTGCTTCAATACACTCAAATTGCAATCAAGTAAGAAAATTATGATGAAATCCACAAGGCACCTTAATCAACATCTAAAAAACATATCCCAAACACTCTCACCAATATAAATAACTTCAACATGTGAATTTTCCAAAGTGACCATTCAAAAGTAGCAATTAGGCCTTTTAGGCCACATCAACAGATCAATATCAATTTATCAAGCCCAATCCTCATTACCAAAGGCTCATAAAAGTCTAAAAATTCATGTACAACATAATGAAAACATTCACCAATCTTTATTCATGTTATTTCAACAAACCCTTATATTGAAACTTCATTTTGGGCTTCCAAAACAGGGTTGCCATAAAATTACTTTAACAGGTCAGTCAAAACAATGAACTCTAAACCTTTTAATTACTCCAAAAACTATTGTAAATGGGATCTAGCCATGCCTTGGTAGTCTTATAAAACTTAACCAACCATGAAGAAACCAAACACCATGGTCTAAACCCCATAAAACAACACTGTTTACAGATTTTACCAATCCTCATCAACAATTATAGTCCTTGACTTATTGATTCTCCATGTTCCAATCATGAATATCCTTTACCATTCCTTAAAATGTATTGTTTTGGATCTATACATGCATATTACACCTTTAAAAGTTCAATTCCTCAATTATTTTTATAAACCCTAGGCTAAATTCTTTCTAACTGCTTTGTCATGGATTGTTATTCAGAAATTACAATCAAAACTTGTTTTTTTCACACCTTACTCAGTTTCTTGGCTCAAAACCTTCATAATATGGAGAATAAAATACATCATAGAGTAACTTCATCAAAATTTAAGATATTTCACCGAATATAAAGGGAGAACCACAATTTTTTTATAGCTCTGATTACCCTAAGTAGGGATTTTAACAGTTTTTAGAAAGAAAAAAAATCTCACTCAAAACAAGGCCAAATTGCATAAAACAAAAACTAACTAGAATTTTATTGAGTAATTTTTCACTTACAAACAATTACCAAATAATTTGAGCCTGTATAGGTCCATACAAAGGATGAATGTAATGAATTTATGAAGAAAATACATAAAACCAATGCTTTTATTCTTTCTATACTCAAATCTTCAATCACACATGAGTTGCAAATGTGTACAAAGTCCTTTTTAAAGAAATTCAAGCATGAATTCACAACTTCTAACTACTTCCAACCACCTAAAACTGTAAGTGACCTTTCATAATCCTAATGTTTCTTTGTGCAACTTTTACATTTTTTTTCAATTTTACTAATGTTTGTTGACAACCTTTTATGTTTTTTGCAAAATACACATTAAATGACTCCTGCATGTGATAAATGGTATAAATTACCTTTTTACATTGAAAAATCAACATGCTTTAATCAACCTTCAAAATTTGCTTTATGGAACTGTAAGTTGTCTTGATGCTCCTGCATCAAGATGTCTCTTGACACAATGAATCAACTATTTTGCTAAGCGAAGCAATTTGATGTCACAAAATTTGATCTTGATTTTGATCTTGACACCCTTGATACATTGATTTGGTTATTGAGCAAGCATGTTTTGAATGTATACTTGGGTATGTGCTGGATCATCATGGAAAAAATAGACCCTTAAGTGGCAAAAAATTAAGAAAAATCAAAGTTAGGCAACTTCACATAATTTTTTTAAAAAGTTATCTATATTATTTCGAAAATATGTAAGAATAGAATATGTAGAAAATTTAACGTAGTTTCTAAACTACTAAGTTTATTTAAGAAAATAAATAAAAAATCTATTTAGTGAAAATTTAATTTCAATGTAGTAGTACTTAAATTTCGGGGAAGAATAAGTAGGTCAATGCAATAGAATACACTTAACGACAATAAAATTATAATATTTTATTATAATATTTTATATATAAGTAGAGGACTCATGTCGATGTGATGCATATTTTTTTTCCTAATTTTTCAAGTAAATAATTAATTATGATTTTTTATTACAACTGATAAAAATATAAAACATTAGTGTTTGACCACACTTAACTTGGTCCAAGCAATCTATAGTGTCTTTATTTCAGAATGGCGACTTATTTTGGATTCAAAAACTGCGATACCATTTGAAAGCTATAGATTTTTCCAATCAGCCTATCAATTAGGACTTTAGTCACAATTCAAATAGAAAATGAATAATAATTATTTATGAAATTTAATGTAAAGTATAATTTATATTGGTGGAAAGCTAAGAGTATCCTTTAAAAACCCTTTTCATTTCATCAAATTTGGTCAAGTCTAAATGACCACATACCCTACACATACCCATCATATCGCCACTTTTTGGCCCATCATGATCCTGCACATACCCACTTGTGGTGTTTGTATGGGATCATGGAAAAATTGATTTTGGACAATGTTCTGATTTGGGATGATGTTTAGACTTTGCATTATAGGTTGACATTGAACATTGTTTTGGTTTGGAAACACATTGATTTGATTTAGGTAACTTTAATTCTATATGAAGTTACCTTGATTTGGATTAATACATTGAGTTGTCATCATATTGTTTGGAATTTAAAAAAAAATTGTTTGATTTTCCAATATATCTATCCCAAAGTTCACCAAATATGGATTTTATATGTTCATGTTTGGTAATATTGTATTTGGTATAGTCACATTTGGCATGTATTGATTTGGTGGGATAATGTTCTTTTGTTGAAGACTCATGCATTGAGCATTTGGTTGATAGATTTGTAGGTTTTGGATTTGATTTAAATATACTATAGGTAAAGGTGTTGCAAAATTTAGATTGGGCATATTCACATTTGTTGTATTATTGAGGTATGTAGGAGATAATGATTCCATGTATGGATTGTATAAATTTGAGTATTGATAATCAATTGGTATTGTAAGGCTTTGATAGTTTGGTTGACTTAGATCACTCATGATGTACATGAATCAAGTTTATATTCCATGTTTTTCTTATGTTTGTACCCTAATGACCTCTAAGGAATTTAGGACCAATGATGAGATGAAATATGGAAGGGGTGAATGATATGGGTATTGAACTTTTAGGAACTTTGGATCAATGCTAAACTTTAGGATTTGATTTTGATTGGTTTTATTTGGATAATGAACTTGTAGATCCCAAGCTGTTGGATGTGACCTTAGGATGAACTTGTTCAAAGGTGTACTAATTTAACTAGAGGTATGAGAAATGATGCATTCTCACACTCCTAACTAAACAAGGTGATTTTGATGTGTTTGATGATTTACCCAAGTCTAGAATTTTTATTTTTCCCAAAGCTCTAAGAAGTTGTTTGTGGGATGGAAATGATAAATATTTGGGATGGATGAAGTGTTTGATTTGATCCTAAATGAACCTAAGAGGGACCTTGTTTTCAAGACCAAGATAGTGAAGAAAATTCTTTACCCTATGAGTAGCTCAAACCAAAAGACCAATGTTTTTCTTGGAAGACCATAAGACAAAAGACAACAAGCACATGTGTTGGGTTCAATTGATTTAATCTTGGTTAAATGGATTATTTTCACCACATCAACACATCTTGTTTAAATTT
>VDFB02332064.1:0-12944 GCA_007258455.2 Sequoia sempervirens
CCAAAATAGTGAGCAACCAACATTCCTCCATCAACAATTAGTCCTTCAAAATCTTGCATTCTCATGTGAGGTTGAGAAAAGCAATGGAGATAAATTGAGTTTAGCTTTGATTTGGGTTTTCTTTCACTTGTTATTTTGATTTTCATGCTTGCTTGTACTCTATTGTGCTAGTTGGGGTTTTGATA
The DNA here is from genome assembly GCA_007258455.2 of Sequoia sempervirens. Lineage (NCBI taxonomy): Eukaryota > Viridiplantae > Streptophyta > Pinopsida > Cupressales > Cupressaceae > Sequoia > Sequoia sempervirens. Next base: position 186 of record VDFB02332064.1, read on the forward strand.
TCTTTTTTTCTTAGTTTTATATCTGATTTTCCCTATCTACATTGGTGAACCTAACATGAATCCTTTGATCTAGCTTTCCTTTTTGTAGGTTTCCTTAACTTTTTGTTGCAGATTTATGTCATTTTTGGACAAAACCCCAAGTTTTACAAATTTATTCATATCTTCCAAATGGATGCGACTTTTTCTACAATATTTTAATAAAAAAAAATCCATCTTCTAAGAAAGCTACAGCACAAAAATTGAGAGTTAATCGCCATTTTTGTAGGAGTTATCATGATTTTATGTTTTTTGATAAAATTAACTTTTTGGGTGCAAATCGATGAATTTTTCATAAATTTTTACATTTTTTGAAAGCTCTTGAAATTATAATTTGGTTCTATGTTTTATAGATTTAATTTGGAGCTCAAATACAATGCGAAAAAAATAAAATCTTTGTCTTCTATAGGCTTTTCACAAATCCACATTTCTAGGTGCAAAACAAGGAATTTTTGACTTTACATTTCTGAAAATCCCTTGGAAAATTAGCAAGGGTCTCTTCTTTGTTTTTTTATTTTTCAAATCAATAATGTCTTCAAATGATCAAATCTAATTTGGCTATGTTAAAAACATGTATCTGAAATTGCAATTTTCTGATGGGCTAAACTTTTTATGGCTGCATTATAATATCATTTTATGATTTTGTAGGTGAATCTAAGGAGTTGAAACAACATTGGAATCAGCATCTACAACAGATTTAAGGATGAAAACAATCAGGTGCACACATTCCATCTTTCTTCTCTAATCACTGCTTATCAACACACTTCAATTTGGGACTTAAAAAGAACTTGTTTGATCACACACTTGGATTTTGGGCTTAAAAAGAACATTTTGCTTTTTGTCACATCATTGAAATTAGGTTAAAACAAACAATTTTATTCCTACACATTTGTATTTGGGATCTAAAAAGGACAAATTCTTGAACTGTTTTACATACATTTAGATTTTCTAAAGGGAAATTAACATTTACGAATGTGAATTAAGTGTGTGTGTGTATTCTCTCTCCTTGCACCACAAGGTGATCTTGGAGATCAAAAACACCTCACTTGGTTTTCTTTTGTCATACCCTTATTAGGAGGACTAATTGGAGACACACCACTCCAAGTGACAACCTCAATTGAGACGTGAATCAAAAGACACCCTCCTTTGGGAGTTGAAATCTTGTCACTCTTGGCTAAGCCCCAAAGAACTTTATACCTTGTGGAAGGATTTTTCTTTCAAATAATCCCTAGTCAACCTAGTGCATCCTAGCTTAAGACCTAATTGGCCATACCCACTTGACTAACATTAGGCTTGTTATTGTGTATTCAGATGTTTGGTTAATCATAACATTTAATCTTGAAAGAAAAATTTATCATTGTGTTTGGTGTGTGTGTTCATCCATTTACATGTGAGATTTTGTGTTTGATATTTCCTGAGTCAAAATTTCAATAAACATTTTCCACATCATCCAATCTTTCCAAGCCAAATTATCCTAGTCATTTAAGCAATCACATACTAATCATTTTAAATCATCATCATAATCTTAATCAAATATTTGCCAAAAGTGACACCATGCCAACATTAGAAGACATAGCACAAAATCTTGTTCACATACTTCATGAAGCTCAAATAATCCAATCACCTTTAAACCAACAAATCATTCAAGGAATCCATGACATGATCCAAAAAATTGAAACAAACCAATCACCTCAAATGCAACAACTCATAGCACAAGCCCAATACCTCATGGCCACTTGTTAAATCCAACAAGCACACCATCAAATCCAATAACCACATCAATAAATTTCACATCAATCCTATGTGTCACCTATATCATCATATCAACCTCATCCATCCACATATCATGTTACCCCTTCATCAACCTATCACACCTCTTCCAATGTCAACCCTTATCCATATCAATCCAACTCTCAACAACCATTATCCTATGTAACCCCTCCATCATTATCACAACAAAAAATCATACCACAACAAGTCCAAACACCATTCCAACCTCAACATAGTCAACCAAAATTCTATGTGTCACCTTCATCATCATGCCAACCTAACCCATCTACCTATCATGTCAATGCCACATCAATATATCCACCCATATCACAACAATAACATAGGATCCCAAGTCCACCTTGGCAACAAGATAAAATTCCCTCAACTTCATACCAATCCCAAGATATTTTATCTACATATCCCACCACTTCACCTTACCATGAAATTCATTCACAAAACTATCAATGGCCTTTACAACAGGAACATGCACTTCTAAGTCCATATTTGCAACAGGACCCAATAACCTTTGACAAGGGAGAAACCAATCTAGAGTATGTATCCTATGAGTCACCTTCATTATCAAATCACATGCCAACATGTGAGCCAAGTAGTCCTATCCCAACACCTTCATTTCATCCCAATCATAATCCTTTGATCCATCAACCTTCTAATTCATTAGGCCCTCCACTAAAGGATCCCTTAAAGATGACCCTACAACAACTGGTCCAAGCCAATTTGATTGAGCAACCACTGATGACACTCTTTGAATAAATCCACTTTAAACCCCATTGGTATAAAGATGATGAATATTATGCATACCATAGGTGTAAGGGCCATCCCATATCCACTTGTATACAATTTAAAAGATTGATCAAGAGCCTAGAAGATTGTGGTAAAATTGTGTTAGATAAAACCAATCCATCTAATCCTGTTATCCATCCCACAAGTCCTAATCCTAAGTATATAACACAATCCACTATCATTGTCCATCCACTATATTATCCATCTACCCATACACTTTCAAAGGATTTAATCCAATGGCTACTAGCATGGAATAGACCATCCTCATGTCAAGCACCCATTAATGAGCTTAGCTAAGAACCTTTGAATTACATGCCTATTCCTCCAACTCAATCATGTGGTCCACAACCTATTGATCTTATATTTCTAAGTCAAAGTCTATCATGCCTTCATTTTTTTAATCACAAAGAGCATTCCAAGCCTATTTTAGAGCCTCTCACTCCCATTTCCACTCAAAGCCAATAGTTATGTCAAGAGCATTATACTAAGCATGAGGAAACATTAACCTCTCATTCTAATCAAGATCTAGGCCCTTATAATGATCCCACTCATAACATACTTGGTCCTATTCATGATCAAGCTCCCCTTTGTGATCTAGATCCTACCTATGATCAAGAAGGCCATGATGATCCTCTTAGCCAACTCTATGTACTCCATGGTCAAGAGCCTATCACTTCACCTATCCATGAGTAAGAAACATCCATTGCTCCTATCCACCCCCTACCTAGTCCTATCCATGATCCATCAACATCAACTTCCCTTGATGAGACATATTCCTCCCAAGCACACATAGAAGATCAAACAAATACCTCAGATCTAAGTGAGCACAATGCTAATCAAGATCCTAATGATCCTTCATCACCCATTATTGAACCCATTGCAAGTCCTCCATCATATCCTATGGGTCTATCCACATTCATCCATGAGTGTTCTTAGGAAAACAACCTTTATCCTCTTCACCTTCTACATCTAATAATGAACTCAAGTCTAGTGTATAAAACACACCTAGTCCCATTTTCCATCGCATACTTGAAAACATGAACTACCAAGGTAAAGGTTTAGGCCTTTATGAACAAGGTATTTTGGAGCCCATCCATGTCAAAGTCCCTTCATGCTCATTTGGCCTTGGATACTCGCCCCAAGGAAAACAAGCTAAATATGTTGGTACTTCCTCCATCCATCATAAGTCCTCTTTCCACCATAAATCCTATCATACGCCTAAAACATATGCTTCCATCCCTCCTCCATCATCCTACAAATGTCAAAAGCATGTGATCGTACACCTTCCACCATCAACTTTACAACCATTTCTTCCAACTCCTAACATCCCTCCATCTAATCTACCTCCATTATTCCAAATGCCTAATATCTCTATTATACAATCCCCTTATCCATCCATCCATAAATCTTCTAAAAATCCTAATCATGACCAATCAATGCACACATTATCTAAACATGAAGCTTCCACTCATTCCACCATACCCATGGGATTCAAAATTCAAAAAATCAATGCCTCTACCTATAAAGTAAAAAATTCTAAGGGTCCTCATGCCTTAGGGCACAAAAGCAAAGAATCAAAGAAAAATCCATCTAAAAAGCTATATAAGCCCATACCTCCAAAAGAAAAGTCTAAAAACAAAATGGTTTGGGTACCTAAGCAAAAAGAAATCAAGTCAAATGAGGCATCCACATCACAAAAATCCCAACCATCCACTTCCACCTCACATTCCCACTCTATTCAAGAATCTCATATTCCATCCCACAAGAAAAATAAAAGTCATAAAAATACTAAGTCTATGTGGGTACCTAAAGCACTTCATCACCTATCTCCTAAACAAACATCTTCATTGCTTCCTAGACCCCATCCACATAAAAAGATTCAATGTTTATCACAATGTGTGCAACCATTGGTCATGGTTCTCTTCCATTTCACAACAATTCCATCTACCTCCATCTCCTCATCCTTCACTCATTATCCTACATATCTCCCCCATCACCTTCCTATGGTCCATGCTTTTGGATAAGCCTCCCCTTCATCTTCCCTACATAACCCACATCATAATGCACCAATCCCTCCATAATCCACATCATAATCCATCATCTACCTACTCCATCTCCCTTTCATGCCATCCCTTACCAACATCTATGAGTATAATGAAATTTGACATGGTCCATGTGATGACATCCATCTCTAAAGGGACTATCACCTTTCATGGAACTAGACACTTGAGTCCCTCCTATCCATATTCCCATTCTCCTATCCAAAAATATAAATGTCAAAAAATCAAAAAATCAAAAAATCAAAAAATTCAAAAAAAAAGTAAAGAGAAATCTCTTTGTCCAACAATGAAAACCTGGTAAACAGGCGCCCTGGATAAGTACCATGATGAAAACTTAGCAAACAGGCATCATGTGTAGGTTGATATTCTATGTCACTTACACTTGGGGGTACTTTGTCTCATCCACACTATCTGTCCTATCATGTCACTTCTTATGAAATCATTTCCATCCTACCTACCATCTTTAGCCATCATACATACCTATCATATTAAGTCCACTTATCCACCCATCTCCTTTTTATCTTGATGAAGACATAGGGGAAAATTTTCAAAACATGTTTTTTAGGTATCTCTTGACATAACTCATCTTTTCCAATGCAATCTTATCACCATCCTATTGTTCTAAGCATTGTCATAAAAATTCTAAGTATTGTACCTAGAATGGGGCATGTTATTCCTATGTGACATAGTCTTTGGAGATCACATCCTTGATCTCTTATGATGCATACATCCATTCCATTCACTATGACCTATCATTTTTATCCATCCATCTATCATGATCCTTTTATTCCTTATCTTATCACCCACCCATCCATCCATCAATCCCCTCTATCTCCTTCCACCTAGACTTGGTTCTCCCTTGTCATTGGTATCTAGCACAAAGGCCACCCAAATTGTTATCCATTAACATCTCAAAACATTTCAAAAAAATCCTAAAAAAAATGAAAAAAGGTCCTAAAAAAATAAAAATAAATCAAAACATTCTCAAAATACAAAAAATCAAAACATTCTCAAAATACAAAAATCAAAAAATCAAAAAATCAAAAAATCAAAATCAAAATATCCCCAAAATACAAAAATGCAAAATGGTCCTAAAAGAAAAAAAAATCAAATAGCCAACAAAAATTCAAGCAATAAAAATCAAACCAAATCCTTTGGGTGTTGTCATAATAGTGGTTTACAATTCCTGAGAGGAACGAATTTTAGCTGAAATCACATATTTTTAGAAAATATAATGATTTAAGCCTTAAAAAGTTCCATTTTAAGGATTCCAATTGAAGAGGGTTTGATCAAATCACCTTAGATCAAACCCCCTTGGATAGAACCTGCTAGTTTTAAACCATACCTATAAATGCGTCTCCTTTACACCTATCAAAATGCTGATAAAAATCACTTTTGATTTAGATTTTGGGGGATCAAATGAATTCATTTAAAATTTATTTCAAATGATTATGGTATTCCTCAGAACAAGCTATCCAATGAATATAATTTTAATATGTTTTGTTTTGTTATGTATTTGTTTTTTAAGTTTTATTAAACTTAAGTTTTTCATCGAAAATGAATTTCTTTGTTCTTCACATGTGGAAAAATAGAAGATTGTCAAAAAAATTTTTGAAAAATATGAGTGCACCAGATATTTAAGTCCTTGATCCAACAAAAAAAATTAAATTAAATTTTGACATATACAAAAAAAGTTACGCGTTATACAGTCGCGTTGTGTTTGAATTATAATTTGTTTGACTTTGAAACTTGATTAAGGAAAAAATATTCAATAAAAAACTATCTAACCAAGTGGAAGCACTAGATATCAGAGTTACAAATATAAATTTGAAAGAATTAGAATTTTATCCTTCATGGAAAAAAATTTATGCGTTATACGATTGTCGTCACTTTTTTAAAAATGTTGTTTTCTGAAAAAAATCTATTTTAGTGGGAGATGGAAAAGGAAGTGCAATTTGATTCCAAAAATTTTGAAAAAAAATATTTTTAGAATCTACAGACAAAATTTGATGAGACTCTAGTTTGCACCATCTTCAGATTCCTCACAGTTTAGACGCTATAGGTGCCCGAATGTGAAGATTTAGTTAAAAATAATAATTTCAGTGTCCAGTTTGGCCAAAAATTGTAAACCACTATTATGGGATCACCCTTCTTCCAATCAATTCAACACATCAATTCAACTCATTCAAATCAATCTTCAATCAATCAATCCTCCAATCAAATCGCTCCAACTCAAATCATTCCAAGCAAAACAATTCCTCAATTCAATTCATCAATCATCATCCAAATCTTCAAATCAATCATCTTCAATCAATCTAAGCAATAAATTCAAATGCAAATAAATCCTTAAAACCATACCAATCAATTCAATCAAACAAGTCAAATTATCCAATTACATCAATGGTCTTGATCCTAATCTTGTTGTAAACCCAATCAATCAATCAATCAATCATCCTTGTGTTGATCTAGGGATATATCATTCCCCACAATAACAACACTATCATCATCAATCAATCAATCAATCAATTAATCATTGGTTTACAACTTGACAGGGGCAATAGCTTCTTTGTTTTTGTATCATTTGTGCATGCTTGCTTGCTTGTTGGTGTGTGTTATCATTTTTATCTTTCATTTGCATCAAATCCAAATCACTCCCAGCTAATATTCATATCTTGTATCTAGCCAAGGTTGCATTATGTTGGGGCACAAGATGCATCATCACCTTGGTTTTTATACCTTGGTGCATAATGTTTAGTGCTATATCAAACATATGATTGCTCACTTTATTACAGCATAGCATGTCCTCTTTCATTCACTTCCTATCTTGTATCACTCATCTTAACCCTCCTTTATCGTTTCATTCATTCATTTAGAGAGCATGCCCATGTTTTTCCAAACTGCCTATCCTCTTGAGGGGGCATCATCATCATTATCATATCCTATATCATTGTCCCATTTCTTCATATATTTTACATCATCGTATTCTTCTATCATCTCTTTTCTTCATTCATCTTACTCCTCACTTCCTTAAGTGGATGGGGAATCATCTTTTTTTCTCTATCCATACCTTAGCTTCTTTGAAATGATGTTAGTTGACATAAATCTCATCATCTCAAACATCATCTCAAAAAGGGGCAAAATGTAGACACCCAAAATTGTCCATGTCATAACATTACCTAGTCGATACATAACCTTGTAAGACATCTTGTAATATTTTACCCTCGGTAATTATATTATCCCACTTATCTCATTTATTCAACTTAATCACCTTTTGAATTAATTAAATAAATCTCATTCATTTAATTAATTCCCCTTCACATGTATTGAAATAATTCAAATTAAATATTTGAATTAATCCCTCACTTATTACCACATTACAACATGTTTCACATGACTACAACTCTTTGTATGCACACATAATTTAAATAATTTTACTATTTAAATTATGAGATTTCCACTCACATACTATTTTTATCCCACTTATTTGTGTGTCATAGGCATCTTTTCCTCCAAAATAAATAGAAGAATCCCACTTATTCCCTCACGTCCTAATTTTAGCCTCATTCCATAACCCACTTAATGTGCATCATAGGCACTAAAATTAACTTTTAATCCTAGCCATATACATCACACATTTTACTTTTAATCTTGGTCATCAAATCAAATCAACTTTTTCCTATAAATCTAGCCTCACACAAGCCATTTGGATTAATCTTCTACTAGTATCCACACTTTTCCAAAAATTCCTCCAATCTTCTCATCTATCTATCTATCCTCTACCATCTATCATCTTCATCTTAAGGTTATGCTATGAAAATAAGCAATCAACATCAACATATCAAATCATTCAATCCTTCAAAATATTGCATGCTTATGTGAGGTGGAGAAGAGCAATGGAGATAAATCAAATCTAGCTTGGAGATCAGTTTTCTTTGATTTCTTGTTTTCATTTCATGCTAGTTTATGCTCTATTGTGCTTGTTAGGGTTTCATTATAATTTGTTTATGCATTTTTCCTAATATTTTTACCCTAACTACAATGACACCACGACCACAATGGCGGGCTCTTCTTCTTCAATGAACATATAGGCTTTTGTCTAGTGTGCTAACATGGAGAATCTTCTTTGATCAACATGGACGAGAGATTTTGGTGTGCTGCAACGATGAACGATGCCTTTTGGAAAAATGGTTGATCTTCTTCGACGAACTATATGGGTTTTATCTTTTGTTTTCCCCCACTTTGCAATGAGTAAATATAACCATCTGGGGAATCTTCAAAATTGAAATGAAATCAAGTGTAAAATGAAATGTAACTGAAATTATGATTTGGCCTGATGCTTGTTGCTCCCATGTTTCTATAAATGGGATTTCAAGGCTAGTTACAGGAGTTCAAATTTTGGGTCTCAAGTGGTCTAGGTTGGAAAACTGAACTCATGAAAGAGAAATTTGTAAATTCATGCACAAATGAATAGATTAGTATAAATTATAGGGTATAAGTTGGTTTGTAATGAACTTAATTAGTTTTACAGTAGTAGAAGTATATAAATGAAAATGCTAGTTGGAAAGCACATTCTCTCCTATGTATTTTCTCTTCCAAATTATAAATGAAATGGTTAAGGATCTTTTTTTTGTCTTCAATTGTTTTAATTGAATGATTGGTTTTATTTCTGCTTTGGTTCAATGAATTGATTAAATGCTTAAATGATCACAGATTTGTGAGGGAAGATTCTAGGATTGCTAAGTAGTTTTTTTTGACACAGTGAGTTGAATATTGTAATGCAATATGTCAATATCTTTTGAATTACTAAGTAAAATTGCTAAGGTATTACAGGTTGTTACAAATGTGACTCCATTACCAAAAGACAAGGAACTAGTTTTTTTGTTTCGTTATCTTGAATGTAAATGAGTCAATCCTACACTTGACCACGAGCACAAAATGAGAATTAAAATAATCTAAACACCTTCAATTACAACATATCAATATGAAACATCATTTTATTCCTTGCTATAGATAGTAATTTTCTTAAGGGTCAGCCAAATCCTTGATGAATTTCATCTATTTACCATATAGGAATATATATATTTGTTCAAATGTTCTTGATTAAATGGTAGAAGAATATCATATGAACATGATAAGTATTACCCTCCTTGGTTTCACAGAGCCTGAAGAGTAGAAGAAGGGTGTAAAGTCCCCTTCTATTTGACATCTCTTAGTACTTGAGATTAGCCTATTATGTGTCCCTCGTAGGCTAATATGGAGGATAGAGGGTCTTGTTGAGGCATGGTTTGGCTTTAGTTGTCAGAATTATTCAATTTGGCTTTCGTTTGCGGTCTTTTAGACATCATTTGCTTGACTTACTATTTTTAGTAAGTAGAGACACTCAGTGGAGCACCCCTGCTATTTTTAGCAGTATGGTCTAGTCATATGCAGATTCAGTCACTTATCATCTAGCTTCAGACGGCTTGTCATTTGGACTTATATTGAGGGAGATAATAATATTTATTTGCTAAAATAAATATTAATTTAATTAAAGCTTATGTTATAAAGTTATAACGTAAATTAATGTTATAACTTAAGTGACTTAATGAAGGGGTCGACCATCATGAAGAAGGGGCCATTTCTCAATTAATTATTATAGTTAAATGGGCGCCCAAACTATTGGAAAATTAAAAGTGAAATTCAAAGTTTATTTAAAATGGTGCTTTTTGAAGGAAAACGACCTACTTGAGAAATTCTTTTGAAGAAAATTCATTATTATGCATATGAGAATCAATTTTAGCCATTTCCTTCTTTAGAGAATGAAGCCAAGGGTTTTAGTTTTCTACTGCATTGGAGAACGAGCCATCTTCAGTGTATTGCAATTCAGAGGCTGTGAAATATCAGCTAATTTATTGCCTGTCAGTTGAATAGCTTCATTTAGAAGTTATTACAGAGCCTATTGTGAAGTTATTCATTAGGGTTTGATTCAGTATTCATCAAGGGAAAGGTGATATCTTGAGTAGCTGGGTTAGTTCTTTATCTGGCATAGTATTCAAGGTGGTACCAATTCTATCATTGCTGGTACAGGCCGTACTTGGCTACAGCAGAGGTCGTACTTCTTCTCTGGGAAAAAACACCTTGCCTTTTTGCATTTTACCTTCTCCAGCTTGGGCGCCTAGGTCTCCAATAGCACCTGCAATGCAATTTTTTTGGGGAAAGACTATCTTTTAGATTGGCTGTACCATTTCATGCTTCCTCCAGGCGGCTACAATCAGGTTTTCAAATATTAAATATTGCTTTTCCTTTTAGTCTTCATGTTTGAGATTCATCATTGTAATCATCTAGAAAGAATAATAAATCCATGTGCTACCGATTTAGAAGTCTATTTTCTTTAGTATTTACTTTCCTCTATTTATTAATATTTTTAGAAGCATTTATTGCAAAATCGCACCATTCATCTTATTGCACAAAAACCATCAAAACAATACAAAACTAAAAAACACAAAAAAAATCAGTTTAAGCATCAGGAGTTGAAGTTGAACCAACGAGGTTCTTTACAGTGGTATCAGAGCGGTTTCCTATCATCCTGAGGGTTTGGGATTCATATGCAGCCATTGGAGGTTGGACCTCATAGATATTATACTCACAGGAGAGCTTTGTTTTACTGGGAATAGGAATTGAACAGGCAGCCAGGTACCATGGGTGACAGAACAAAGATTCCTTGAGATCCTCGGATGAAGATGCAGAGGTCAGATAGACTCTTAGAGATTTACAGAATGATTAGCAACAAGTAGTTGATGTATTACAATAGTTGACCACATTGATACAGAGGATGGGTACACCTAGGAGACCATCAATATGTCGTGACAAGGATAGGAGTGATGTAGGTTCATAGAGGATACCCAGGACTATTTCACAGACAATAGATAGGCCTACCCGCCCTACTTTTGTGAGACAAGAGCCTGATGAGGCTATTGCAGATGAGGAGCCTGAGGGAGTGTTCATTGATACTCTTATGGCAGCGAACGATGAGTGGGAGTTATTGACCCCAAAGGTCAGAGAGAGACTTACTTTTGACAGGTTTCCCATAAAGAGGTGAGAGAATTATAGGAATAGGAAGGATAGGAGGCCTAGACATCAAAATAGTGACCTGAAGCACGCCACAAACAAGCTCACTCTAGCTATGTTTGACTACAGTGGTAAGGTTACAGTACAGGCTTGGATCAGTAAGTTGGATACCTTCCCTACATTGTGTCCCATGGTTGAGGAGGATGCTATTAGATATGCTACTTTTCATCTTGAGGGGGCATCTTATGACTGGTGGCATCATGGGATGGTGACACTCCAGCATGACCATATCACCACTTACTAGGAGTTCGTGGACAGATTGGTGGGACGGTTCGACAAGAAGGATCCTGAAACTTACTTCAGAGATTTGGCCCAGTTGAGACAGGTTGGTAGCTTGGAGGCCTACATAGGATACTTCCAATAGTTATCCATGATGGTTCCCAACATATCAGAGAGGTGTCTAGTTGTGCTCTTCATGGAGGGATTGTTGGAGCCATTGAGAGGATGGATCAAAGCTTTTGATCCTCTCTCACTATAGGAAGCGATGAAGAAAGAATGCAGTATGGAACTTGCAGCTCCATCTAGCAAGTTTAATTCCAAGAGTACTTTGTCATTTAAGGACAACAAGGGATTCAATAAAAATAGAGAGAAATCTGATTTTAAGAGTGATTCAAAGGGAAAATCAGCAGCACCCATGGATTGTGAGACTCTTAATGATTTGCACAGGAAGAAGCTTTGCTTCTACTACAAGGGTCCCTATGATGCTAACCATGATTGTCCTTTGCGGCCTAAGGGTAAGGCCAATAGAGTTATGTGGGCTTATTATGAGGATTCAGAATCTAAAAATTCTAGACAGCAGGAGAGTTCTAAGGAGTCAGAGTCAGAAGCTTCAAAGCCTAAGGTGGAGGCAGAGTCAGAGATCCAGTTCCAATAGGCACAGTTGTCTAGCATACATCAGGAAGGATGTTTCAGACTGTGTGGAGCTTTGGCTAGTCAAAAAATTGTCACCCTTTTAGACACAGGTGCCACCCATAATTTTATTGAT
>VDFB02332065.1:0-28601 GCA_007258455.2 Sequoia sempervirens
ATTCAGGAAGCACAAAATTCATAGCCATATGATGTAGAATTAGTAGAACAACTTGCAGACCACTTCAACACACAAGATTGGAACTAAGACATTGCACAAATATTGAGAGAAAATCCACCAAGCCACAAGAGTATAGACATCAATATGGAGAAATGTGAAGAATTTCCCAGACCATTCTAGAAAACCAACAACACCAGCCAACCTTCAACAATTCATAAAGATCTCCTTGGAAACATAGGTGACCTAAAAAGATAGGAGTTAAAAATCCACAAAACATTGACATTGAATACCAATTTGCAAGACAAAGTATCAATAGTGGAGGAATGCAAACCATTCTCCCAGAAATAATTCACTATATTTTCTTGAACCAAAAACACTTAAGTAACTTGCAAAGGCTAGAACTTCCTTTCAACAACGTATAATTTATCTAGAACATTAGGAGAGAGGATTAGACATACTGTAGACCTTCATCAACATCTCTCCACTATTAGTCATGCTTCTAATCCTCATCTGAATATATCATTATGAAATTAACTTTGCTGACAATAATAATGCATTATATGAACTTCAACAACTCTTCTTTGATAAGACATGACATCCAATCATGAACTTCAACAATTCTTCTTTGATAAGGCATGACATCCAATCATGAACTTCAACAATTCTTCCTTGATAAGGCATGGACATCATCACCAATGTTAGCCCAAACTGAATATAACAATGACAACCAATAGTAAGGACTAAAACCTTACTTCTCAAGTGTTGACATCAATGACAACAACTTCCAACAATCTCCCCCCTTTGGAATTGATGGCAACACACACTGCTCACTCTCCCCATTTGACATCAAGGACAAAGGGCCATACACTCTTGCACAAAGCAATAGGACATTATTTTAGGGAAAAATGGAAAAGGATCTTCTATTGAAATAGAAACACATACTCCCCCTTTGACTAGAAACACAACTTCTTCAACCAATAAAAATTGCACATCTTCAGGACTCCCCCTTTCTACCATCTCCTCTTGAGAGGTAGTACTCATCAATCTAGGAGTATAGGATATGACATGAATTTCTCCCCCTAGATAGATGCACCATTTATGTATCTAGTTAGAACAAGGAGGGGCAATAACCCCTAACTTTTTTTGTAGATACTCAAAAGTATCCTTTGAAAGTTCCTTTGTAAAAATATTTGCAATTTGGTCCTTGGTAGGCACATACTCCATTTTGACTTCATGTTTTTCCACCTTCTCTCTTAGAAAGTGGTACCAAATTGATATGTGTTTAGTTCTTGAGTGCATTATCATATTCTTAGAAATGTTAATTACACTTGTATTGTCACATTGTATAAGAATATGTTCATCATAAATCATCTTCACATCCTTGAAATTATGCTTCATCCAAAGCACCTAAGTACAACAAGATACTGCAACAATATATTATGCTTTTTCTATGAATAAAGACATTGAATCCTACTTTTTACTAAACCATAAGACCAATTTGTCTCCCAAAAATAATGCACTTCCTCTTGTACTTCTTTGGTCATCAACACAACCTGCCCAATCAACATTAGTATAGGCACTTAGAGAGAAATTTTTATCCTTTTTGCACCATAGGCCATAATATGGAGTACCCTTTAAGTATCTAATGATTATTTTCACAACTTTCTCATGAGATTACTTAGGTTTGGATTAAAATATGGTAACCAAACATACCAAATGCATGATATCCAGTCTCGAAGCAATTAAATACAACAAATATCCAATCATGGACCTATAGAGAGTCTAATCAACCTCCAAAGACTCATCAGATTTGCTTAAGTGATAGCTTGTCATCATAGAGTACCCACTGGTTTGGAATCTTCCATCCCAAAATTCTCCAGCATTTCCTTTATATATTTGGCTTGAGAAAATAATATGCCACCCTTTTGCCGAATAATTTGCAATCTAAGGAAGAAGGACAACTCATCAATCATTAACATCTCAAATTCTTTCCGTATCTCTTTTGCAAACTTTTAACACATATCATCATCTCCACCAAATATGATGTCATCAACATATACAACTACAATCAACATCTTGTCTTCTTGAACCTTGATGTACAAAGTACTATCTGTATTACCTTTTTCTTGAATCCTTGTTGAAGTAGATACTTATACAACCTAGCATACTAAGCTCTAGGAGCTTGCTTGAGACCATATAGAGATTTCTTGAGTCTGTAAACCATGTCTAGATCCTTTGATAACAGGAAACCATCTGGTTGCTCAATATACACCCCTTCTTCTAGATCATCATTTAGGAAAGCTAAATTGGCATCCATTTGATATACTTTGAAGTTATTATGAGTAGAAAGAGCAAGAAACATCCTTATTGCCTCCATTCTAGCTGTCGGAACAAAAATCTTCTCAAAACCAATACCTTCAAGTTGTGAATAGCCCTTGTAAACCAATCTGGCTTTGTTCCTTATTACTTTACCATCTTCATTCAACTTATTTTAGAACACCCATTTTTTTCCTATCACATTCTTATCAGTTGGTCTGGGAACGAATTCCCAAGTTTGATTCTTCTCTATCTGATTTAGTTCTTCCTCCATCGCCTTTATCCAATTATTATCTTTTCTAGTATCAAAAAAGTTCTTGGGTTCTACTGTTGATAATAAGAAAAAGTTTCCTTGTTTAGTTGCTTTTACAAAATTTCTTCTTGTTAGCACACCTTCATTTTTATCTCCAATGATATGATTTGGAGAGTGGTTCTTTTGCACATATTTTGTTGGAGTCTTGAGAGTCTTTACTCAATCTGGTTACTTTTCTTCTTTCTCTTCTATTTCTTCTTCTTCTTCTTGAATCCAGAGAGGCATATCAGATTTGGGAGTTCCTCAGGTTCATGTCAGATCTGAAACAAGTCTTCATCTACCTTGACATTTATACTTTTAATCATCTTTCCTAATCTCTTATTGTAGCATTTGTATGCCTTGCTCCTGATTGAGTAACCAAGAAATATTCCTTCATCTCACATTGAATCAAACATTCCAAGGTCTCCTTCATCTCTTCTGATGTAGAATCTACTACAAAAGATTTTGAAATATCTAATAGTGGGAGGTCTTCCATTCCATAGCTCATAAGGGGTCTTATTGATGTTGACCATCAGTTGCACTCTGTTAAGCAGATAGACAATAGTATGTAGTGCTTCCTTCCAATACATATTTGGTAGGTCAACATCTTTCATCATTGTCTTAGCCTATTTCTTGCACTCTTCTATTCTTCCATTCAACTACCCCATTCTGCTAAAGGGTTTCAAGAGAAGACAAATGTCTCCTAATACCATGATCTTCACAAAACTTTTCAAATACATACGAAGTAAATTCACCTCCTTTGTCCAGCCTTAAAATTTGATCCTAGCATCTATAGTTCCCCTTTGTGATTCACCCTATCATTTTTGTTGTGGTCTTGCTTTTTGACTTCACTTTGTGGTCGGGTATTGATTGGTGTTTAGTATATTTAATTTAGATTTGGTCGATAAATGTTTTTGTCACATTAAAATAGTATTATTAAGTTAAAAGGTAATTTTGGTAGTTAAAAATAAATTATTTTATAATTAAAGGTTATGATAAAATAAAATTATAATGTGAAGTTGAAGTAAGTAAATAAAATATTAAAAGGTGATTAGTAAGTTTAAATAAAATATTGTAATGGAAAGCTTTTTTGGGATTCTAGAGATTTTATTAGATTTTGGTTTTAGAAAATAAAGCGGCTTTTCTTTTATAAGTAATGATCTTGGAGAGATATTAGGAGGGAGGATTTTTGGTCTCCAGGAAGAAGAAAATAAGGGTCTGCAAGAAAATTTCATTGCTGTGAATTTCTGAGTGGGTCACTGCAGGGGAATCTTGGCACAACCTCGACATAGTCCACATCAATTTGCTTATGCATTATAATAAGTTATTAAAAGAGGTACCTTGATAAGGAAATATAAATGTATAATCATAATTTATAATAAAATAGATTTGTAATATTAAAAAATAAAATAAAATTATTAAAAGAAATTTAAAACTTGAATGCATATCAATTAAGCACATTTATTTTCATGTGAGTAATAGAATGCAGTATAACGATTTGTTTGAATGAGTTAATTCATGGCATGTAAGCATGTCAAGACAAGTGTGAGAGTTCACCTTAATGTTGGAAACGAAAGCATAGTGGAGAAGGTGTGTGGTGCATAGTGGGCAGCATAATGTGGAAGGTCTCATTATGACATTTCGGTACTTGCAGCTATCTTTAGAAAACACTAAAATAAAAAGATTAATAGGGGGGATGGGCAGGAAAATATGAAAAAAGATAAAGGGAGTGAGTAGGAGTCCAGGGAAGGAAGAAAAGTTGACTCATCTTTCCTCTCAAAAAAATTTGTCTACCATTGGATGACAGCGAATTACCTAAGTAGAACAGTGGAACGAGAGTTTGATAAGTTGTTTCTAGAGAAATTATCTGAAGGAAGGAAACTGAATTATGGATTGCTCTCGAGAGTACCTATATTGGTAGAGTGGTGGGATTTATCCTAAGGAGAGTAGACAAGAATGATGATGATGAATCATTTGTAGCATCAAAATATAAGAGTTTGGAAGTATCTATCAATTGGAAGATGTGAGACCAAAGCAGGCTGAAAACCACTCAAATACACTAAAAGGAAAGATATTTACCTCCTCTTTTTAGTCTTGTATTCTTTTCAAATGTCTTAGTATTGTAGAAATCCCTTTTTATTTTTCCACAATTCCTCTTGATCATGAATGTCAATGTCGTGCTCTTCACATAGTCGTCTTAGACACTAGAAAAGTCAAATAAAGTTTAGTTGCATGTCCATCAACAATAATGAATAGAACATTGCAAATGAATGTATAGCTTCACGCCTCCCTTGCTGCTCAAGCAACGCGTCTATGATAGTTTGTGTTCTTATTTGTTTATTGAATATAGCAATTTTATTTCTTGCGTTATTCATTCGATGCTGAATGTATTGACCCCCTTTGATGGTTGTATTTGATTATTTTGTATGGAATTTCTTGCTACAAACTGTGATTTGTATTTGCATAGCATTCGATATATGCTCGGCGTTCTCCTCTCAGTGGATTAAATTCAATATAAAATATATATTTGAATTCTTATCAATGGATTTTCTTATGTTTGGAATTTGATCTTCATATACTATTCTTGGTATTCGATGCAAACTTGTTATAGTTGGTATTTGCATGGAACTAGTTTGCCATTGCGATCTTCTGTATTTTAGACATCCCTTCCTCCCCATCCCTTACACACTAGCTTTGTCATTAGACCACATCTCTTCGAGACATTCATCTAATAGCTCATGCACCCTCCCTTGGATCACACATTTCTTTGTGACATTTGCATGCTCTATTTGTGCTTCACATTTCTTTGATAATTTCTATCTAGCAGTTTATGCACTGGGCTTACACTTCACAAGACCATATTATTTTTAAGGAATTATGTGAAAAAGTTTGTTTACCCTATCTGTGATTCCATATTTTGCAAAATGGTCACTTTTCATTCAAGAATTATGTCAAAAGTTTGTGTGCCATGTCGATGCTTCCAAATCAAAGCATTTCCAACTATTCTGCCGACATTTGGCATTACCCATAGATCACAAATTTTATGTTTGTAGGAAAATGATTATGATCTTGTGAAATTGTCTCGGGTAGTGGGAAATCAAACCAGAGTTTTAAAAATAATCATGTTTAACACTTTTTCCAACGTTATCCTTTAATATTTTAATGCAGCTTAGGGAAGCGTCTAGATCAAAAGTATATATCTGACCTTCGACTTTATCGACTCTTGCAAGTTGATCATGTGGAGGACGACTTGGTCCTCTCTCTTAGTTTTTTATTGTCTATTTACCTAGAGGTTTATCGGGGGTTTTGGCCATTGATTTCTCTATGAAGGAGTTAGCTCGATATGAGGAATCTTCGAGGTGACAAAATATCATTTCATCCGCCAATAATCCAATCGCCCTTCTAAGCATGCTAATTTGATACCTATTAGGGATTATTACACTTGAGTTTGCAATTCTTTTAGAATGTTTCTAGTACCCTTTTGTAGTTTGCGGCTTCGATAACACCTGCAAATATCCCTTGCTTGAAATTATATTAGTTCCAACCTATTTTTCATATTGTTTCATTTAGCATCACCAATAATCTCCACATAATATTATCATGGTTTAAAATGATAATAAAAGGTTTGCATCTCTTAGAACAAAATCGCTTTGTGCTGAACTCGATTCAATTTGCATTGTTTTTAAAACCTCATGGTTATACATAAAGTTCCCAATGGTCTTTTCTCAACATCTTTATTCGTTGTTTCTTTTACTCACACTAGTAACTTCACCTCATCTCCATCGCTTTCCACAAATTGATCACTTGATTGGGAAATCTAAAATATATGTGTTTATATAGTTGTCTCAGAATATTATACCCTGTTCATCACAATCTTGATTTATAGTTACCATTTACACCTTCTTAATGCATTTTTCATTTTTAGTTGGGTAGAGATTTTCCACCCATTAGAGGCTATAATAGTGCTGAATTCATTCATTTGATTCAATGTCTTGGAATTGCCAGATCATCAAATTTTAATTGGAACATTAGTATGCTAAATGCTTAGAAAAGTAATATAGAGTTTAAGGAAATATCATTATGCTATATTAGATGAATAGATAAGGAACATTTATATTTTTTTGTCTTTATGGAAGATTGTTGTGCTTCAATTTTTTTAAGTGCGTTAACTTAGTCATTCTAGTTTGGTCTATCAAACTAAAGAGTTCACTATATTAAGTTTATTTTTCCTCTTTGTTTCGTACTAATGCAAGATTGTATTTTTGAAATGAGTAAGGGATTTTAGGTATATATAGGAACTAAATAAGTAGTGAGAATGATTTTAGAACAATGGTCAATCATCTTTAGGGAGATACTAGGATCTTGTAATGCTTTAACAATTAGTGACATTGTATGTTTCTTCTAAAAAGGAAAGTGTTTCTATACCATCTCATTGTATTGAGAAGAAAATTCTCCCAAGGTAAACTTGAGTTTGTTTTATTAAATATTTATATAATAATTATTGGTATTTATTTAATTATTGATATTGAAATTATTGGTATTCGTAAACAAAACACAATATATTGTTGTCAAACTAACTACTGGTGGAATTGAGGATAAATTAGGATAACCTATGTCCTCTCTTGAAATTTTCCTAGTCCTATGTATATTCAGGTCTAGCTATTAAGGGTGTTTGATTTTGAGAAGTACCTTTTATTCATTTAGTTGTTTATTCTCAATATTTAGGGTGATGTCTGTAATAGCTTATTTTGAGTTTGAATAAGGGTTAGATTAAATATGGATGGGGTTTCAAAGTTTTCCATAGTAAGTTATCAATCAATATTATTAAACATTCAAATACCTATATGTAGTATTTGCAACTAATAAGATGATCTTATTGTTTTCTTTTGTTAAAGAATATTTCTAGCTTGAGATTATTTGATTTTGTAGAAAAACAATTTGGAAAATTAAATAAGAAAGGATTGATTTATTTATAATTGGAAGATTTGGTTAAATGAGAAAAATAGATTATTTACTTTATTAATTATGAACATTGATTTCTCTTATAAATTACTTAATAGTCAAATAGTAAATCCGCCATGTATTTCATGATTGCATTATTGGATTTGTTTGCTTGGATGAAGTAATGTGTTTGGTTATTGGAAATTTGGGGTGATACTGGGATTCTATTTAAGATGGGTGTCTTTTAAGAAAATTGGATTAAGTTTAGCTTCCTAAGGAAGTATGTTGGTATGTTGAGAATTATGATTGTTGCAGTTTGAAGTGACTGGTAATGTGCGTATTTATGTTATTGAGTTGACTCTAGTTATTGTTTTATGGAGGGAGCTTTTTGTGCCAAATGGTTATTGAGAGACTTCTAGAGGCTTGGGGAAAATAGCTTGAGGATTGGTTTCATGATTATGTCATTTTGAAAGTGGTTGATTTTATACTTGGTTTGTGTATAAGAGGGTCTTTAGCCTTGCATTGCTTATTCACTATTATAGTTGGTTTTGTGTGCGAGATGGTTCATGCCTCACTCTATGTGTATATTCATGTGGTTTTGTATTTTGTGAAAGATGGCTTTACCTTGTTTGGTGTTTTGGGTCTTCTAGTTGCTAGTAGGGGGAGTGGCTCTCAATGGGGGTCGGCACACAAAGTGGTGTCTAGGATAACTCATGTGGGATTTTCTTAACTTAGTGATAACCTAATTAATAAACTAGGGGGTTGGGTAAATTTTCACATAAACAAGATAATTGGATCCCTCACCCATGCTTGTAGTGCTTGTTTAGGCTAAGGATGGGTTGAGGAGGCCTAGTTGGCAAGATCAACTTCCTTGTCCTCACGAAAGGAATGTTGGTTTTGCATATGTCACCCTATGGGGCCGACGTCTAGTGAGAGATTGTCAGGATAACCCATGCCAGGACCATGTGATGAAACTCTTCCCTACTGCAACCTAGTATTCCCTTGTCTTGTATTCCCCTTTGTTGTTTGCGTTCCTTTGGAAGTGATGCCTCTGTTATGTGATGTTATGTTGGAACCATGATTTGTACTTTTGTGTTAATCCTTTTGTCTTCTTGACTGTTTTGTGGTGGGACCTTATTCCTATCTCCTAGCACAGGAAGTGGACCTTAGGGTTCCACATGGTCGGGTGGATTGTGCTTTTTCCTCCATTGGGTTTTCCAGTTGTTGTTCATGAGCGTGGAAGATGTACCTTTTGCAACAGATTCTGGATCTTGTACTAGTTCATGAGTTAGTGCTTATGTTATGTGTTGTACTTGTATCTCTTTTGTATCTTGTAATGTAAATTTGATTTATTCTTCTCGTTGTTATAAGGGAATCTTTGATGTAATCATGTAATAATGTAATGATGTACCCTTATGTAAGGGAAATTGTATGTGTACTCATTGATTCTTATTATATGAGCATCGATAATTATTTATCTGATGTTAAATATGGAAAAGTATGTGTTAGTTAATTTAACCCAATGGATTTAAAATGAACTCTTGTTGTTAGTAATTCACGATGTATGTTTAGATATTAATAAGTAATGTAGTCATTGAACCTTGGAGGACATATAAGTGTTTTCATGGCTAGTAATGATCTTATGAGTGCATTTATTCTGAATAGCTTCGACATAGGCCTAGAGGTACTTAATATTTGATATCTTGAGGAGTGACTTCTAAGGTCTGGGTATCTTGAGAAGTCACTTCTAAGATATCATATCTTGAGGAGCTTCTTAGTATGACAAGGATACCTGAGTGCGGATCGAGATGGAAGATCATAGTCTTATTGAAGTTCTGAGTTCATTGGGGGGAGCCCTTGGTGGATGCCCCAATGTCCAAATTTAGCAGACATAGCTTAACTTTTATGTTATGTTTAGATATATTTTACAATTCATGTTAATTCATTGTGGTTTAGATTATGTGTTGTGTTGTATCATGCAATCCATTGTTATTTCTCTGTTTAAAAAAGTAAATTGTGTCATTATTGTAGTATTGATGTGTTGTCCTCTAGGGTTCTTTGGTGGGGCGTTACAACATTCATTTCATTCTCAACTTTTTCTTTAGAAATCTTAATCTTATCAAAGGCTTCTAATTTCTCTCTTAAGAATGTCACCCAAGTCATTCTATTGTAATCATCTATAAGCAAAATAAAGTACCTTTCACCTTGTTGACTCCTTATCCTTGTAGGTCCACATAGATCAATGTGAATTAGCTCCAATGGCATTGAAACATAGGACTCCTTTCTTTTGAAGCTAGTATTTGTTTACTTACCCATCTAATATTCTTTGCACAAAGTGTTTGTAGGCTTGGTTATCCTAGGAATATCTCTCACTACATGAGAGGAATTGATCTTCACCACATTGTCAAAGTTGATGTGACCCATTCTTTTGTCCCACAACCAACATTATTTAGACTGAGCCAATAAACATATTCTTAAATTAGCCTCCTTTAGATGATAGGCATTACCTTTTTCCTTGTTCTTTCAAAAACAATCCTTCTGGAACCTTCCTTTTTGATCTCACATCCTTTAGCATGAAAGGTGAGAGTGTATCCTTTGTTGCACATTTGACTAACACTCAAGAGATTATGTTTCATGCCTTTGACATAAAGGACATCTTTAGTTCTGTTCTTTCCATCAATTGTTATATCACTTTTTTCATAGATTTGTGTCGACTTATCATCACCAAACTTAACAACTTAGCCATTGACCTTCTTGAGACTAATGAAATTACTTTTGTCACTATTCATGTGGTGAGAACACCTAGTGTCAATCACCCAAGCATTTTCCTCTTCATTTGCATGAAAGGAAATCCATACTGCCATAGATCTTTCATTAACCTTACTATTCTACAAGGTACCAAACATTTTACATTATCCAATATTTTTTTTTTCCTTTCAGAGCCATGAATAGATTTTCATCATTTGAATTATTATCTTCATCTTTAGAGGAACAACTACTCTCCTTAGAATAGAATCCTCTTTTGTTTTTCTCTCTTTTATTATCATCAATGGATTCTTTATAGGGGCATCTAGATGAAAAATGACCAACTCTTCCACAATTGAAACACTTGAATGGTAACTTACCTTTGTATTTACTAATTCCTTTCTTCAATCTTCTCACAATGTTTGCTTCAAAATAATCAAATTCATCATTTTGATCAACAACTCCATCTTCAATCTTGTTGTAAGCTTTGAAAGAAGCTTCCTTCTTTGGAACATATTGACCAAGCTCTCTCATCTCAAAGGCAATACAAGTACCAAACATTTCATCAATTGAATACTGATCCAAGTCTCTTGACTCTTCAATGGTAGATGTTTTTTTGTGACTGTAATATTTTGGGAGAGATCTCAAAAACCTTTTTACAATTTCACTTTCTTTCACTTCTCCACCAAGTCCAGAGATGCTAGAGACAACTTTTTGTACCTAGAGCATATAACTTGCAATGTTTTCATCTTCAGTCATCTTTAGAGTCTCAAATCTACTTCTATACATCTGCATCTTATCTTGCTTCACTTTAGTGTCTCCTTCATAGATGCTACTAAGCTTTTCCTAAGAATCTTTGGTAAAACTACAATTCATCACCTTCATAAGTTCTGAATCAGCCAACCCACACAAGATATGATTCTTGGCTTTGGAATTACACTCATATAGTTTTATTTCAACTAGATTTGTAAGAGGAGTGGTAGGAGTAGTATAACTAGTTTTGAATAATTGCCACACACTAAAACCAAAAGAGTTTAGGTGTCCTTCCATTCTCATTTTCTAGAAGGAGTAATTAGTCCCATCAAACCTAGGACCCTTTTATCAACCATCATGTGCCATCTTGGATCTTTGCCTGAAATTGTTAATCTTCTACAGAGGAACTTGGCTTTGATACCAATTGTTGAACACTTTCAAAGACTATGGGGGGGAGTGAATCAGTCTTATCAAAACTTAATCCCTTATGGAACTTAATTGTTTCAGCACCAGACAACCTTCTTTACCAGATCAAGAAACCTTTAAGAAAAATAGTAACAAAGAATGATATAGAAGTTTGAATCATTAGCAACTTCAACACTTATTGAACAAAGAAAGATATAACAATTCTTCTTCTAACCAAATCAGTAGAAATGAGAAACAAAGAACACCCACATGTGCAAAGAAAGAACTATATTTACATGGAAAACCCAATGAGGGAAAAACCACGGTGATAGTTAACTCACAATATAAGGGTCAGTACCAAAAAGACTTGCAAGAAGGCTCACTGCCTTAGAGAAAGGTATAGAGGAATTATTGAACTAAAGACAACACAAATTTAGGAGTAAGATATACGGACCTGATGAGATTCACTATCTCAGAGTAGGGTATAATATGATTTAGAGAGAATTACAATGATCACCAACGCAACACTCTATTGACTAAGGTGTTATAGCACAATTGATCTTTCCTTTCACACACTTTAGCACTACCACTGTTGGATATTCAATACAATCTACACACACACTTCTTCACACTTGTAAACTTCTCCACCATGTTGCATCCAAAAATGATCTTGCATTTATATCCATCACAACACTTCAAAACTTCAATTAGGTCAGCTAAGAAAAGGATAAACAATGAAATTAACTAGTCAACTACCAAAACATAATGCAATCCTATCCAAAAGATAGAGAGGACCAAAAATATTCTTAGAACTTCTTTCAATGTGATCCAAAACCATTTACATGTAGGCACACATCAACCTAATTCAACATCAAGGAAACATGTGGATGAAATTTTGAAGTACATAATCAGTCAACCCATAGACATAATTCTTATTGAATTAACATGATACTGCCAAAGAAGGATAGGTCAGTACCAAAATCTATCATAACACATCTTCCATTATTGCCGTATCCCCCCAAGCACATGACACAAGAAAAGGAGCAAACCCTGTCAACCAAATATCCATAAATATTCTAGAAAGACAACTCAACAGATAGTGCAACACCAAAGAGGCCAATTAGCAACATGCAGATCACATTGGGATGTTCCCTAAACATCCAAAAACACTTTCATTCACTTCTTCCATACTATCATACAATCAATAGCCACCACAAATTAAACATGTACAAAATACTTCATTCAGGAAGCACAAAATACATAGCCAAATGATGTAGCATTAGTAGAACAACTTTCAGACCACTTCAACACATGATATTGGAACTAAGACATTGCTTGAATGTTGATAGGACATCCACCAAGCTATAGAGACATCAATGTGAATAAATACAAATAATTTCTCAGACCAGTCTAGACAACCAACAACATTGCCAACTTTTAACAATTCACAAAGATCTCAAAAATATAGGTGACTTGAAAAGAGAGGAGTGAAACATCCACAAAACATTGACATTGAATACCAAACCACAAGACCAAAGCATGAACAACAGAGGAATGTAGATCATTCTCTTGGATAAACTTCACTACATTTTCTTGAACCATAAACACTTAAGCAACTTGTGGAAGCCAAAACTTCCATTCAACAACACATACTTCATCAAGAACTTTAGGAGAGAATAAGATATATTGTAGACCTTCAACAACATCTCTCCACTATCAGTCATTCTTCTAGTCCTCATCTAAATATATCATTATGAAATCAACTCTTCTCACAATAATAATGCATTATATGAACTTCAACAACTCTTCTTTGATAAGGCATGGCATCTAATCATGAACTTCAACAATTCTTATTTGATAAGGCATGACATCCAATCACGAACTTCAACAATTATTCTTTGATAAGTCATGAAATTTATCACCAATGTTATCCCAAATTGAATATAACAATGAAAACCAATATAAAGGAATAACACCTTACTTCTCAAGTGCTGACATCAAATGATAACCAACAATCAGTGTTGACATCAATGACAACTACCAACACTTCCAAGTAGTATTCTTGCACTCAATTATGGCGAAGTGGAATTGTTTGATGGATGTGTTGAGTTAACGAACCCTTATTCTTGAGATGTTACATTTGATGTTTGTTCTATTATGGTAGAAATATCAAAGTTTGTAGGAAGTATAGCTCCATTTTTTTCAAGTGACAAAAATTATCTATTGGGATCTGTGGATATGAGTGGCTCCATTATCCTCAATATTCAAGGATCTTACAAAGCATCATCAATTTCCTCTTGGGTCAAGTTTCATTTAACACTATTCAAGTTAAACTCATCATCAAAAGATGGTGTAGTTTTAGGTTGTAATGTTGTTTGTTCATTGGAGGATTACCCAAAGTGCATCACATTAGTGGGATTGAAAGTAGGGTCACTTGTGGGATCCATTTATTTTATGTTATTTGTGACCTTGTTTTGACCATATAAGACTCAATATGCTAAAATGTTCTTTTTGGGATTTTTTTATGATTTTGTTTTTTTTTGGATTTTGTGGGTTTTAAATGTGTTTGGATTTTTCTGATTTTGAAGGATGCAAAATGAGTATGGAATTATGCTATATTTTTGGGAATTTTGATTTTAAAGGATACTTGCAAATGAATTTTATTCTATGTTTTTGGATTTTTCTGCTTTTGAAAGGATACTTGACAAATTATGATAGACTGAGGTGATCAAAGGAAATATATAGACCTCAAAAGGAAAAAGATTGGGATGATTTTTGATAAAATTCAAACCTAAAGTAGACTTATGAGTTATAATTCCTATTGTTTATGGGATAATGAGAGAGTATGAGGTCAAGATGTTGAAAGGATAACTATGTTTTGATCAAAATTCGATTGGTTTCTTGGTTTGAAAAATGCAAAGGTGAATGTCTATGATGTTGGATGACAAAATTTAGTCTAAAGGTGCAATTAAGCTAAGCAAAGTGGGAAAAATATTTAAAGTGCAATACTAATCTGACAAGTCTCAGGTCTTTATGTCAGGTCATTGTGTTAATTGGGTCTAAAGTTTGATCCTAAAAAATACAATCTAATTTCTCTGTGTAAATAGATGCATCAGGGAAAGTTATAGATGTAGTACAAAAAGCCTCAGATGCAATATAGAAGGAAATAATTGCATTACAAAGAAAAAAAAAATGCATGGTGGAATTAGACAATTGTGTGACAATGACAGATGTGTTACAGATCTAAACAATTGTTTTGCTCTAATTTTTTCTACATTTTTCTGAATAGCTAGGTTATATAAAGTTATGGATGCGGTGCAAAACATAGTTGTGGTATGGAAAATAGATGTATAGGAGTTAATAGATGCATGATTCTAGTTTTGCAGATGCATTAAAAAATACAAATGTGGTACATGAGTTAGCAAATGCATGACTTTGATTTTCTTTTTTGAACGATTGCATCATAGAAAGGCTCAAATGTGTGACTCTGGATTTTTTCCTAAAATCAAGTGTTCTAAGTGATTTTTCATGTTGGAATTTTTTAGTTTTGGATAAAATAAACTCATAAAGCACTCATAAGATAGAAGATTTTTTTGACTCTTGACTCTTGGGTAATAAGGTTTAAGGCTAAAAATGCCAATGGCATCACTGGTATAGCACAAATTAAAAATAGTTGGAGGACAAGCACGACTTAACTAATCAAAATAGGTATGTATACTTAATGTAGGACTATCGTACAATTAAGTGCTAATACTCTATAAAATCAGATATAAACTCCTTTCTTGTGGAAGTGGATAGCTAGAAGTTCAATAGCACAAGCTCAATAGGGCAATAGGCTCACCTTCCTTCTCTCCTTAGGAGGCTATAAAATCCAACCCAAGAATTTATATATCTCCACTTAAGGGAGTATGTGGTGAGTAGCTTCGAGCATGATATTGTACCATGCACTAAATCAAGCTATGATCGATGACTCCTAGGCTTCTAATTAAAAAATTTTCTTAGTGATGGCCTATCATGAACATAGAGATCATTTGATAGTGCCTGAGTCAAAGGGGGTATCCCTCTCCTCTTCACCTATACATGTCTTGATGGACCAAGAGTGATGAGGCTTGGATCGAATGATGCTAGCTACTCCTTGAGGTACAAATTTCACTCTCCCCCTTTCTATACCCTATTTGGAAACGTGTTTGAGGTTGAACCCTAGGGTGATGAAATCCCCAGGTATGCCCCTACTGAAATAAATAGTTATGGTGTTACTTCTAATCCCCAAGATTATTCTTAAGAGTCACAAGGGGGGAGTAGATTTAGAACAACCACACCTTAGGTGAAAAAAATATTATAAACTAATGATGTTTTTGATCTCCAAGATCACACATAGCATAAGGAGAGAGCATATGCACTATTAACCTACTATACATGGAAAACATATTCTTTTTAATCCCAAATCCAAATGTTATCTATTCTAGAAATCGAAGCCACACAAGTTCCAGATTTAGTTCTTTGGTCGACAAACCTACATCAAACTAGTTAGTAGTTTCAATGATGTCTTTGTCAACATTCTACAACAAACAAAGTTAGTAGTGTAAAAGAAATTTCTTTTCCAAATGACCACTACAAAGCTACAAACAAAGATTAATAACCAGAAAACACCTAATCTATTTGAACCAAATTGCACATAAAAACATAAATTGAAAATTTTATACTTTTTGATTCAATCAGATAGTTGTGTCACTATTTCTAACAGATGTGTCACAAAAATAGTTGCATGCAAAAACCTTCAAATGCATTGCAAAAATAATTACGGTGTAAGGACCTTTAGATGCATCATAGAAAATGATAGATGCATTGTAGAAGACACATGCAATGCTAAAACCTCTAGATGTGTTGCAGAATACACTTATGGTGTAGAATAGGAATTGCATTACAAAGCTTGAAAATGTTAGAATTTCTAAAAACAAATAGAAAAGACAACCCAAAAAGCACAGAATCAAGATTATGATTTCACACAATCAATTTCCACCTCTTTGTAGTAATCAAAAACAACAATTGTCAATTAAAAATAAAAAAAATCCAATCTTAGTCAATAGCGTTTTAAAAATCAATGAATGTGTCATGGTAATCTATGCATGAATTGCAAAAAATAGATGTGTCACAATTATCAACATATACATTGTAGAAAATAGATATTTTATAGAACTCCACAAATGCATCATTCTGCACTCAACAAATGCATTGTCGAACCTGTAACTTCAAAAATTCGTATTTTCTCATAAAGTTTATTGATAGTTCATGTCAAGTTCACTAATTGTACAACCAAAAATTAGAAAATATGCTAGAATCACTAACAACAACCACAAAAACCATAATATTCAAGCAAACTAATTCAAATCTATCAATGAAGAATGAATAAATACAAGAAGCATGGAAGATCAATCAAATGAAATACCTTTTCTCACATCAAACATCAAATTACCTCCACTGTCCTTCTCAATTTTGCTTTGTGAGCTATTATTGCTCTCAAATTTGTATGTGTGCACAATTGCAATAAGCTCAAATGGATATGATAGAAAAATATCGAAGATCATGGTTAGCCTTGAAATGAGAATGAAAATTGATTTTATAGAAAATGCCAGGTTTGATGGACAGTCAAGATTTGAGGAAGAACTATAATACCCCTCGTGTTGTTGTTACTTTCTAGATACTCTTTTGTGTTAGGTTGTGTACTTGGGTTTGTGATGGTGATTATTTCACCGGTTTGATTTGTGTGGATTTATAGTTTGGTTGGATGCACTTGATACTGCTTATGATGATTTAGGACATATGATTTGTGGTGTTCATACTATTTGGATATGTTATAGCTTTCATTAATATTATTTGGCAATGTTATGGTTTTATGCTTGTTTTTGGATGTGGATTATGATGTGTATTCTAGTGTGTCTTGGTGAAATGATGGGGTAGCATCACTCATTCGTGAGTGACCTGCTACGCTGTGACTACCTTTCACGGTGTGTCTATACTAGAGATTTATATGTACTTGACGTTGGTTTCATGTAGGATGCAGGTACTAGACACCGACTCCACCTGCATGCCAGGTTTGAGCATGTCCCACAAACCCAACGGGTATGAAGTTGAAAAGGAGTTGATAAGGAAGTGTCCCCGTCCAAGTTTTCATCCCCGTTGTTGTGTCTAACGGTGTCGTTGTCCATGACCCCGTCTCCGTTCTGTATGGTTTTGTGTTCATTTATTTAATCTATGTGTATGTGTCATTTAATTAATGTTTATGTTTAATATTTCTTGGTAGATTATTAATATTATTTAATTGATATAATTAAATAGCTAGGTGAATGTTTTTATGTTAATTGTTAAATTTAATTTTACTAAGTTTTAAAAGTTGTTAAATTTAAAAGTTGATTATTTAATTAAAAAGGATAAATAATTTAAATAAATAATATTGTTAATAATTATAAATTGTCATTTTGTAAAATGAAATAATATAATGGGTTGCTTGATAATTATCAAGTTGTGGATAAATATTAAATAAAGTGATTTTTAATTAATTTTGTGTGATAATTATGAGCTTTAAAATCAAATAAAGATAAAAAGCTAAAGATTTCATTGAAATGGAAAAAAAAATTAGAAAAAGAAGAAAGAGGATGAATGCGTGTTTAGTTCTTTTTGAAAATTAGAAAAACAAGGGAAACTTGCTTCTTGGATGGATTTTGGTTTTCAAAAAGGAAAAGAGTTTCTTTTAATTATTTGGAAAAAGGAGGAGAAGTTTTCTTAACTTGCAATTTTGGTGTAATTTTTGGGGGAAGAAAATTATTCTAGCTTTCATGGCTTTCTCTAAGAAAATTGATACAAAATTGAGTTGAAGGAAAAGAATAATAATAAAAAAAAAGTTGTTGAGAGGAGAATTCGTGAAGGGCCGATTCGAAAGAGCAAGGAGGAGTCTGTCGTGCACGACATTCCAATCCAAAGTGTAGGACTCCAGGTTCCTTTATTGCTATCTATTTTAATGTTTGTTTGAAAATGAATGTCCAGTTTTCCATATTTGAAATGGTGATCAAGTTAAAATGGGTTATGTCTTTTGGAAATTATTTCTTGTTTGAAGAAAAAGGATTTGAAAATCTTTTTGAAATACTTTAATTTTTATTGCTTGGTTGATTACAATTCTTCACTTCAAGTAATCAAA
Organism: Sequoia sempervirens; assembly: GCA_007258455.2. Lineage (NCBI taxonomy): Eukaryota > Viridiplantae > Streptophyta > Pinopsida > Cupressales > Cupressaceae > Sequoia > Sequoia sempervirens. The sequence goes on from VDFB02332065.1 coordinate 18,645, forward strand.
GAAATTTGTGTTTTCTTTTTGTATTTCTTAATTTGAGCTGCATGTAGAAAGGATCGTTGATTTAGTTTTATCCTTCATTCATAATTTTCTTCTAGCTTAAGGATTTGTTGAAGCTAGTTTTTTCTCTTCAATCTATTTGGCTGATTATATATTTGCTCTGGAGGAAATTTGCATTTCCTTCAAAGAAAGTTGTTTTATTTATTATGTCTGTGAAGATCTGAATCTTGTTAGAAAAATATATATACTCATAAATAATATTCTGTTATAAATAATTATATATATATGATGTATGTGTTAATTTCACAACAAATCATTATTTGATTTTTCTTTATTTTAAAAGAATATATATATGTACTTGGGGTATTTTATATTATGTGATTAAAAAGAAAAAATATATGTCTGTATGTCTATATTTTACTTCTAAGAAGTAGATTGTATTATATATATATATATATTATTTGTTTTTTTTTTTTAAAATAATTTATTTTGGGTCACCGTGCAGTGTTCCCCATTCTCCCCACGATGTGCGTTGAGTGCGAGCAACATCCTTGGTACACAATAGTCGGGGACTCCGTGACAATCCCTAGGATTGTGCATACACAGAGGGCACCTCCCCATATGGGGAGGTTCCTCCCCTTATTCTATGTTTTATTTTTATTTTTTTAAATTTTAATTTAATTTAATTTTAGATTTAATTTATATATTATTATATTATATATATATATAATATAAACCTCTCCAGGTGCTTTAGCGTTAATTATATTGATTTTATATTCAAAATAATATATATGTGTGTGTGTGTTAGAGTGTAGTTAACACGAGGGGTGAATCAGTGTTAACACCAAATTAACCCTTTTTGAAATTTTTTAATGATTACTAGATTACAATCAAACTTGTGCTATAAAAATGAAATGAACAAGTAGAGAACTTAACACATATAGAGAATAACACAATTTTTTTCTTGAGTGGAAACCCTCCTGGGGAATAAAACCACTCGAACTTGGCCTCACTGGCCTTATCTAAAAAATATTCTTTGTATAAAGCCTCACTGGCTGATTTGTCTCATTGACAATAATGCTATCTCACTGATAGTCTTATGAAATGTACAAATATGAAGTAATTTAAATATAGAGTTGATCTCTATTTCACTAATCACATACTCTATTATGTCATGACCTTAGAATCAGAGTTACAATGTTTCAAGCTTCAAAAACCAATATATATTGATCTTCAAAAAATAATAATAATTTGTGCTTTCCAAAACCTCTCATACTCTCATCAGAACGAGCATTACAAATCATCGTTTTTATATGTTCTCTGTTTTGAAGTTCAGAATTAGGTAAATAAAGAATTTATTTGAAACCTGTATGAGCAACTTCCACATGAAACCGAATCTGCAACTACCTTTTTCCAAATGAAGGGTTACATTACTTACAATCAAAACCCTTTGAAAACTAAACAAGACCCAAACTAGCCAAGTAAACAATAAACAAATAATTAGTAAATACCCGTCATTTAATCTAATGGGTCGACAAAATAACCCCATCACATTAACACAACCAAACCCACAAACTAACAATGGGGTTTTACTTAACACAAGAAATTGCAAACAAACCCTTTTATAATAGATTCTTCTTCAACAAGCCCGAACAGAGACACAAACAAGTATTTGCTCACTAAGATTAAGGAAAACAAAAAAAACATGATTACTACATCTTTACAACAACTTCCACAATTTCAACTATACGACTGTAAGCAAAACAAAAGAACAACATTTACTAAACATTACTAGTCACGAAACTTCAAAACTAACAACCATAACATCAAAACAAAGACAATTACTAAAAGAGTATTTACAACACACTCTTATGTCTATCAGTTCCCAAATATCACTATGTAAAACAAAAAAAATGGAGAAGACTACACTTGGGTCGACAACAGAAAACCCCAAAAACACTTTTAGCCACAACTTGCCCATTTGATTAACGCCTGAGAAAAGTTCCTCTTACAACCATGTCATGATTAGGGTAAATCAAAAACTTCAAATGAAATGATAAAACTGTCAATGCTTAGCCAAGACTTTCAAAGTATTTCTCAAATCCAACATAATGATTTACAAATCTGAGCATTTTGATGGGAAAGAATTCCCAATAAAGTCAAACAAAATAATGATCACTGACAACCTTTTTTTTTCAATCTTTTTCAAACATAAGTTTTTGAATAAAGCAATTTTCCACCCTTTTGTTTTAAGAATTTCTCCACAATGATGATGCTTTGTATATAATGTGTCAATATTCCCACTCTTTAAAAAAAAAATTCATCCACAATGATTTCAAAAACAATTTGGAGAACAATATTACTTTATGAAAAATATAGCAATGCCCCTTTTTAGAATATAGCCTTTATCACTGCACTTTATCAAAGATGCCAACAGATATGCAAATGAACTTTACAATACCAAATTGATGATAGGATAAATTGGCTATATCACCATGGAACAATACCAAATGTAGATGAAGATGCTAAAATGGATCAACATGGATATATAAAATCATGCAAAACTAAAAGAAATCACTATGTGCATAACCTGTAACTTCAACCTTAGTGTATTGAAATTAATACCAAACGATACTGAGGGACAAAACACTCCCCCTTTGGCATTGATGTCAAACACAAAGGGTTATCAATAAGAATAGAGCTATAATATACCTATTTTGAACATGATGACTGCATGAAGTACATACCCATCCTGTCACATATCAAAGAAACCAACAAATACAATTGAATACTGAATAAACAAAGCATATCACCATAAATACTACATATCACTATGAAACATAGCACTGCCAAAAACACAAACTGAACTGAAAACACAAGCTGAACTGAAAATACAAGCTGAACTATACATAACATGAAATCTAAACAAGCTAGAAAAAGAAAATATCAACATCACTGCCAAAAACAAGCTTCCAAAATCTCCAAAGAAACAAAATTCTTCTGCCAAATTCTCCCCCTTTTGACACAATACCAAAGAAAGAAAACTGAGCCAAACATGAAATGTACTCTGAAATGCCAAATAGATACTAAGGGACAAAGGAATATGCATGAATTGCTCCCCCTGTTTCCATGAACAAAAAATAACATGGAAGAGAACTGATAGAGACAACACCAAGCTTGTCTCGTAGTGTTTCAAACTGAGCTTTAGGAAGGGGTTTGGTAAATATATTTTCCACCTGATAATTAGATTGCACAAAGTCTAGTATAACTTCATTTTCCAACACCTTTTCACACATAAAATGATACCTTATATAAATATGTTTAGTTCTACAATGTTGTACAGGGTTTTTAGAGATATTAATGGTACTTGTATTATCACATAAAATGTGAACAGGTCTAACAACATCAACCTGTATGTCCTTCATGGTCTGAACCATCAAAATCACCTAAGTACAATAGGTAGCAACTGCTATATATTCAACCTCAACAATTGACAAGGATACTGAATCTTGCTTCTTGCTATGCCAGGCTACTAATCTACCTCCAAGATAGAAAGCACCACCTGAAGTGCTTCTCTTGTCAATAATATTTCCAACCTAGTCAACATTAGTGTAAGCAAACAAAGTGAAATCACCATGCTTAGGGTACCACAAGCCAAAATCTATTGTACCAACAACATACTTCAAAATTCTTTTTACAACATTCAAATGTGATATTTTAGGTGTAGATTGAAATTGTGAAACCAAGCATACAACATACATAATATCAGGCCTTGTGGTAGCTAGATATAAAAGAATACCAATCATGGATCTATATAGAGTATGATCCACAGTAGGTTGATCAATGTCCTTTGAAAGTTTAAAACTAGTTTCCATAGGAGTCCCAACTGGTTTATAGTCAATCGTCTAATTTTTTTTCAACATTTCTTTAGCATATTTTGTTTGTGAGATAAATATCCCTTTATCAAGTTGACTAACTTGAAGACCCAAAAATAAAGAAAGTTCACCAATCATTGACATTTCAAATTTAGACTTCATGATTGCTAGAAATTTAGAGCACAAAGCATCATTATTACTACCAAATATAATATCATCAACATAAACAACAACAACTATAATATTGTCATCTTTCACTATGAAGTATAAATTGCTATCTACTGCACCTTTTGAGAAGCCCTATTCATGTAAATAGGTGTCCAAATTTGAATACTAGGCAAGCTCTAGGAGCTTCTTTTAGACCATAGAGGGCCTTTTTTAGCCTGTATACATAACACTCTTTACCTACAACAACAAAGCCTTTAGGCTGTTCCATATAAACTTCTTATGTCAAGTCACCATTGAGAAAAGCAGTTTTAACATCCATTTGATATACTTTAAAATATTTATAGACAAAATAGGACATAAACATTCTAATTGCTTCTAGTCTAGCTACAAGAGCAAAATTTTCATCAAAATACAGACCTTCAATTTGAGAGTAGCCTTTGCAAACTAATCTAGCTTTGTTTCTGACTATATTCCCTTGTTCATCCAATTTATTCCTAAAGACCCATTTTGCACCAATGACATTTTTGTTTTTAGGTCTAGGAACTAGTTCCCAAGTCTTATTCTTCTCAATTTGTGCAAGTTCTTGATGCATAGCCTTAATCCAACAATTATCACTACTAGCCTCAAAATATGTCTTAGGCTCTATTTCAGAAATCAAAGACAAATAAACTTGTTCATCAATATCTTTTGTACCTAAAAGATGTCTTCTAGTTTGAACTCCTTTTGTTTCATCACCAATAATTTGATCAGAAGGATGTCTCTTTTTCATTAGCCTAGAAGACAACTGAGAGGTAGGCTGGGAGGAAGGTTCAACAACATCATCAGGAACATTTTGTTTAGTTGACTTATTAGGTTTTGTTGAATTTGAAGGTTCATTTTGATATTGTAAATTTGTATTAGGTGACTGCAGTATAAAATCATCATCATCATCAAATTTCTTTTGCAGTTCACAATTTTGTAAGGTTTCATCAACCTTTACATTGGCACTTTCCAAAATTTTCCTTAACCTTTTATTGTAACATTTATATGCTTTATTGTGCGTAGGATATTCCAAAAATATGCCCTCATCACACCTTGATTCAAAACTTCCAATGCTATTAGTGTCCTTTATAAAGAACTTGTTGCCAAAAAGTTTGAAATATCCTACATTAGCAGTCCTACCATACCATAATTCATATGGTGTATGTTGTGTTTTAGTTCTTATGTAGACTCTATTCAGAATGTAAATAGCAGTATGCACTGCTTTTTTCTAGTACGTATTTGACAGAGCTGCATCATGTAGCATGGCTCTTGCCATTTCCTTCACTGTTTGATTTTTGCATTCAACAACACCATTTTGTTGTGGTGTCCTAGAGGCTGAATATTGCCTCTTTATTCCATGTTCGTCACAATAGTCAACAAATTCTTGTGAGGTAAATTCACCTCCTCTATCTAACCTAAGACACTTGATTTTCAGATCTGATTCACTCTCAACCAACTTTTTGAAAACTTTAAACCTATGAAAAACTTCTCCTTTATGTATCAAAAATGTTACCCAAGTCATACAAGTATAGTCATTAATAAAAAACATAAAATACCTCTCATTATTTAAGGACTTAGTCCTTGTTGGTCCACATAGATCAACATGAACAAGCTGTAGTGGTCTGGTTGATGTGTATTCTTTAGTTTTGAAACTTTCTCTAGCTTTTTTTCCTTCTTGACATTCCTTACAAATCTAATTATCTAGTTTAGATATCATAGGCATATTCCTAACATTTTTATTTTTACTTATCTTTACTAGATTGTCACAGTTAATATGATGAAATATTCTATGCCATAACCTAGACTCATCAATTTGACTCATGAAGCAAACATTAGTTTCTTGCTTATTATTTGAGCTCTCTTGCAAATAATACACATTACCATTTTTTTCGTAACCTGCTGCTACTGATTTACTAGATTTTCTTTGAATTTCACACCCAAAGTCAAAGAACTTTATTTCAAATCCATTATCACAAATTTGGCTTACACTTAAGAGATTATGAGTTAGTCCTTTCGCATGATACACATCATTGACAAAAATTTCATTTTCAAGTAGAATAGTACCTTTGCCCACTATTGGAATGCAATGATCATTTCCAAACTTTACAAAACCACCAAAATAATCTTCATAGTCTACAAACCTATTTTTTTCACTAGACATATGATGAGAACAACCACTATCAAGAATCCAAAATTTTTTCTTGATAGAGTGAAAAGTTGTTTCAACTATCAAGGCTCTAACTTCTTTAGGTCTCCAAACAAGTTTAGTCTCTTTAGATTTGTTTGACTACACTTTTAGATTAGATCTGTAAAATGCTTCTATATGACCTACTTCACTGCATTTATAACATTGAAGATTGACAAGAATCTTATAGAGATTGCCATTAACAATATTGTAATTTCTCTTAGATAAAATCTTGCAAGTACCAGCCTTATGACCAAATTGTTTACAATTGAAATAATAACCATTGAAACTAGGAATATCATAAAAAATCTCACCTTTTCCTTTACCACTGTGATTTGAGCATTGACCTTCATTAGGTGAGGCTAGCTGATTTCTCAGCTTAACAACTTCTGCTTCCAAAGAGAAACATTTCTCCTCCTCAAGTTTCAATTTTTCTTGAGTCACCTCAAGAATTTTTCTGATTTCTTCTCCTTTAAGAGTCAAGTTAGAGATAGTTTGAATATTTTTTTGATCTTTATCTTTCAAAATAATTGCCCCTTTTCTCAATTTATTAATTTCTTTGAGGGAAGATTTCAATTCTCCCTCAAGATCAATTTCAGATTTAGAATTAGAATCATCTTCCTTTATAGGAACAACTTCATCCATAAATAAGATTTCTTCAGTTTCATCACAAGATTCAACTAATTCACTATTAGTTACATCATCATAAAGGCTTTTCTTCTTTTTGAAAGTATTTTTCTTTTTAAAATTAGATTTCCTTTTCTTTGAAAATCTTTTATTGCTTTCATCATCACTTTCAAGATCTTTATTAGGAGAATTTGCAACATAGTGTCCTATCTTTCCACAATTAAAACATTTAAAGGGTAATTTCCCCTTATACTTTCCTGAGCCTCTTTTTATTTTACTTATGAAAGAGGATTTTGTTTCATCTAAAACATTAGACTCAACTTTAAAGGCAGATTCCTTACTAACAGAGTTATGTTCATTCAATCTCATCTCATAAGTAGTAAAGAAACCATGGAGATCGTCAAGAGTTACCTTATTAATGTCTCTTTCTTCAACTGTTGCAATATTTGGGTCAAACTTAGTGGGTAAAGATCTCAAAACCTTTTGAACAACAATATTTTTAGGAAAAAATTCTCCAAAACCTTTGATTGCATTTACACTTTCTTGAATTTTCAAGAAAATGTCAGCAATCTTTTCATCTTCTCCCATTTTTAGACTGTCAAACTTAAATCTATAGTTCTAAAGTTTTGCTTCTTTAACTTTCTCATCACCTTCATAGATAGTGGAAAATTTATCCCATATAGCTTTTGCATTCTTACAATCCATTATTTTTTTCAAGACATCATTAGTGAGTCCACAACAAATAGCATTTTTAGCTTTTACATTGCAATCATATGCTCGTTTTTGATCAACATCAGAAGGGGGTGATGTAGTAGTATATGCATTTTCTACTGTTGCCCATACATCATATCCTAGAGAGTTGATATGTGTTTTCATCCTAAACTTCTAGAAAGCATAACCAGTACCATCAAAAAATGGTGCTCTGGTTGTAGATAAACCTTCTTGAGTTGCCATTAGCACTCCTAAATTGAAAACCCTAGTTGACTCAACAACAAGGTTTGGCTCTGATACCAATTGTTGGAGTGCAGTTAACAATGAGAGGGGGGGTGAATTAGTGTTAACACCAAATTAACTCTTTTTGAAAACTTTTATTATTACTAGTGTGATAGGTCGAATATATGCGTGAAAGCAAGCGACCAAACTAAAAGTGCAAATAAACACCAAATCAACTTACACCTCAAGATTAGCCTAAGTTGGAATCAATACAAGATAAAAGCAACAAATGGAACATTATACCTTGTCTTGAATCGTTCCTTTGGTTGGCCCTTCGATCTTTGATGTGTATGCTCCTTGGATGACAAGATATGCAAACTAGATGATGATGTGAGGATGGATGGAAATGGATGAAAGCATGAAAATGGCTAAGTGTAGATTGAGAAATAAAATTGCAAGAGTTTGGCTAGCAAAATGATCTCCCCTCAAATGAGAGAAAAGAGGGGGTATTTATAGGATTTTGAGAATTCCTAGGAAGAGATGGATTGCCAAGATTGAGCCACCAATGATCAAGATGTAGGGCTAAGGTGAGTTGAGAACTCACAAGCCCTCACATCTTGACATGTGGCATGTGATATAGCCCTAAAAGGTGAAGTGGACATGAGGTGGAAGGATAGAACATGACATGGAGGGGGGTACAAAGTACCTTGGGATTGGACAAGATCTCCTCATAAAGGAGGTCCTTGTCCCCATGTGGAGTGAGGAGGGACATGTGAGGAATTAAAATTCCTCAAATATTCTCATGGGGAGATGGGAAAGAATAAAGAATAAAGAGAGTACATGTGGGAAGAAGTGAAGGAATTAAAAATTCATTTTGAGTGCATTGGGGGATTAAAAAGTGAATTAAAAATTCACATGGGGAAGTGGAGTGCCTTGCCCAAAAGGAGAAAGCCTTTAATAAGGTTGACTTAAGGACACATGCCATAAATGGGGAGAGGATTAGGTTGGACTAACCATATGATTAAGGTTGTGCAAGGACTAAATTAGATGGACTAATGACTTATTAGAAGCAAGTGGGAGATTATGGAGGATGTGACCCTAATGCTGATTAGGGGTGTGCACATGCTAACCATAGTTAATTAGAAGAAGATGAAGAAATTAAGATGGATTAGAGACCAACTTGCAAAAGTTGGAGGATGTGACAATGAGAGAGAAAAGAGGAATTAAAAATGAATTTTAATTCCAAAAGGGGAATATGACTAAATTAAATAAAATGGTGTATTTATTTAATTTAGAGGAGGAAGAGGGGTAAAGTATTTATTAAATTAAATACTTTATGGACCCTATGTAAGATGCAAGGTATTAATTAAACAAATGATTTAATTAATATTAAAAGAGGGGATAAGCAACTAGATGAATAAGGCGTCTTTGATCATATGGAAGTGGTCAAATTAGATGTCTACATTTTGCCCCTCTTCGAAATACTATAAGGATAATAGGGTTTCGAAGAAAAATAGAATGCAGATGACTCTATAGAGGAAGAGATCAGAAAAGAGATGCCCCAGCATGGGGGGAATGTGTGTGAGCTGCCTCAAATGGAGGGAATGTGGAGAGGATGCCCCAGTCTAGTGAAGGTAGGCTTAAAACGACGGGTTGGGAGAGAATGGTAGGGTATGCCCCCTCGAGAAGGCGAACGGGGGAGGAAAAAGGGGTCCCGGTCAACTTCTCAAAAGTAAGGAGTGGTATATGTTGTTGGAAAGAGCACAAAAAAATGAGAAGAATGGTGTTTGAACGGAGTCAATTAGGTAAACAGTGTGCGAATGGCGGCCCCAGGAAGAAAGAGGTTGGATGAATTAGTTGGAGGAATTTGTGGTAAATAAAAGGAAAAAAAAGACCTTTTATTTGAAAAGGGAAAAGAGAGGGAAAAAGGTAATAAAAGGTAATTGGAGAATTACCTTTTCTCATTGTGACAGCTGGCAAGTGTGGAGAAGGAGGAGAGGAAGAAGAGGAGGTGAGAGAGATCGGGGACGATGCCGGAGTACGATAGTGACATCATTCATCGGGCAGACGAGAGGCGAATATTCTTCACCCACCATGTCATACCACACCAGGTTAGCCCAAAACTTAACTTTGTGTTTTTGAGTCATTCAC